>JAOWBN010251826.1:0-11563 GCA_028565015.1 Pinguicula moranensis | reverse complement strand
AGCTTATGCTCACACCAAGTCTGGTAAATTAGATCCCAGGTCCCTAAAGTGTGTCTTCCTTGGATACCAAGAAGGCAATAAGGGATATAGATTATGGGACAGGAGCTTACTTGGTTTAAAAATAATAATAAACAGGGATGTTATTTTTAACGAATCTGATTTTCCTTGTTGGCCCCTAAATTCTTTTGAGACATCAACTGAGAATGAGGATAGGGGAACTCCTATTGAGGTGGAGTTGGATAGGAATATTCCTTCAAGGAATATGTCCCAATTGAGGGGTCTGAAAAAATTCAAGACTCCTCAGAACCTGATCAGATTCAAGCTGATCAGTCCCAATCCTCTAGCTCATACAGTATTGCCCTAAATACGGAACCTAGGACTAGAAGGGTACCTAGTAGATTTGCAAACTTTGCTGAATTTGTGGAATTTGCGTTTAATGTGGCTGATCAAATTTATGCTAAACCTGATGACTATTATTCTGCTATTAATTGTGAAAATTCAGAAAGCTGGAAACTTGCCATGGAGATGAATTCTCTTAATAAAAATCAGACTTGGGAATTAGTTCTTAAACCTTAAAATCATAAAAACGTGGGTTGTAAGTGGGTTTTTAAGGTTAAAGAGGGCATATCACAATCTGATCCATGTGTTTTTAAGGCAAAATTAGTAGCTAAGGGGTTTTCACAAAAGGAAGGTGTAGATTATAATGAAATATACTCACCGGTGGCTAAATATAAGACCATAAGAATAATGCTTGCTTATGTGGCGTGTTTTGATTTGGAACTTGAAGAGTTGGATGTTAAAACTGCCTTCTTAAATGGTGATTTGGATGAAACCACATATATGGATCAACCCTTAGGATTTGTCAACAAAGAAAAACCTAATTGTGTTTGTTTGCTTAAGAAATCTTTGTATGGCTTAAAACAGGCACCTAGACAATGGTATAAAAGATTTGATACTTTTATGGGTGATCTAGGGTTTGTTAGAAGTAGCTATGACTCATGTTTTTACTTCTTAAGTACCAAAGGTATTTCGATTTATTTGTTGCTATATGTAGATGATATGCTTATAATTAGTTCATCTAAGTATGAAATTAATAAGCTAAAAGATAAGCTGAAATCTGAGTTTGATATGAAGGATCTTGGGGAAGCCAAAAGAATCTTAGGAATAGAGATTTTAAGAGAGGAAACAAGGAAATTTGAAATTGCATCAAACTTTCTATATGCATAAATTGTTTAAGAAATCTTTGCTTGATGGATTAAAATCTGTAACACTTCCTTTGGCTGCCCATTTCTAACTTAGTAAGGATCAATGTCCAAAAACAGCTAGTGAATCTGAAAAAATGGATAAAACACCTTATGCAAATCTTCTTGGTTCTTTAATGTACTCTATGGTTAGTACAAGACCGGATATAGCCTTTGCCGTATCACTTTTGAGTAGATTTATGTCAAATCCTGGTATAGAACATTGGATGGCCCTAAAATGGACGGTTAGATATCTAATAGGAACATCTAGTTTGGGTCTTTGTTTTAGGAGACATAATTCTGATTTGAATTTAATTGGATATGTGGACAGTGATTTTGCGGGTGATTTAAACTCTAGAAAGTCTACTACGTGTTATTGTTTCTTGTTTGGTGGTAATTGCATTAGTTGGAAATCCCAACTACAGTCCGTGGTTGCTTTGCCAACCACTGAGCCATAATATATTGCTTTGGCTGATTCTTTTAAGGAAGCCTTGTGGTTACAAGGTCTACTTAAAGAATCAGGTATGTGTGAATATGAGGTGTCAATATATTCTGATAGTCAATCGGCAATATACCTTAGTAAAAATCCAGTTTTTCACGAAAGGACTAAACACATAGATGTTAAATTTCATTTCATTAGGAATATCATATCCTTGTTTGTTTAGTTAAAATTCCTACCGAAAAAAAATGCTGTGGATTGTGGAACTAAGGTAGTGACCCAAGCAAATTTTCAGCATTGTCTGAAACTTCTTAGGATGCATTGAATTCTTTTAACTAGAGTTGAAGAATAGGAGTTGTGAAATAATCTGGATCCACCACTCAAAGGTATTAATTGAGAAATAGGAGTTTGTTAATTTTAAGGTGGAGATTGTTAAAAATTGTGAAATTACCAAACTGTCATTAGTGATTGAGAAATTACGTGCTTACCCTTAATGAAGCTTTTAATCGAGACCATTGATGAGTTTATTGATCTCGCGGCTGTGATACATGCCATCTGAATCCGTGTGCTTTGTTATATTTCTAGCATTTGATAAGTGTTAATCTAACGGCCTGCATGCGTTGTCAACTAACACATTTATGTGCAATCTAAACCGTTGATATTAAATGTTATCGGATGGCTTATATTGAATCGATATGTGAGAAATGATCTTAGCTGTGCAAAGAAGAACAGATCTGACGGTCTGAATTGTGACTTATCAAGGAGAAACATGGATCATTCAATTCATCGTATTCGACGGACAGGATTGGAAGATGGAAGCATATATAAACTTTTGCTATCTCGATCTACGCACTTTTTGACAATCGGTTTCTCTCACTATACGAACGTTCTCTTGACTTCTCTCAAGGGTTTTCCGGCGAAACCTCTGTTTTTTCGACTTCCGAAGTGGTTATTGAGGCTCTCTTAGGGTCTAATTGGAGGTGGTGACTTGTTGTCACTATTGATTTACAAGAAGTTGTTCTTGTAGTATTGTTTCTTTCGGAGGTATGGTTGTATTTTGGTTTCGTGGTTGTATTTGATGATATTACACTGATTTGTGGTTGAAAGAGAAGTAATAAGAGTGGTGAGACTCCAGATTTGGAGCTCCAACGTGGATTAGCTGAGGGTTAAGTCTCTCAGTGAACCATGAGAATTAAACCCGGTGTTTTTACTGTTTTTATCTATATTTTCTTTAAGATCTTGTTGAAATTACTAACAAAATATTAAGTGTGCAAGAACTAGTCCGAGATCTAAATTCCAACACTTTCCACATCCATCAGAATCTCTACATTCCCTTCATTGTCACGTCTACATTCTACTAACAACACCCCCCACCCCCATCCCCCACCTTCACGATATCCTCTGCTTCTTGTCTCAACAATCTTTCATTACAGTTAACAATATTATTGTCCTTTAAAGAATCTGCAGAAGTTTGTGTTAACATTTTCTTATCTCTGGTGCTGGTGTATTTGCTCGTATAAAGCCACTGGCACTCCCACTTTTCTTGGATCTGCCTTCATTTTGTGCATGATCATGACCTGCAACTCACCACTCGCTTTATTCCACTTGGTCCTCATTTCTCCATTCTATACCTTCGGTGCTCTTGGCTTTTTCTCACTTTTAGGTTTCCTTTCAGTCCATTTCTCTTTCTGCCCTTTTCGGTATTAAATTCTGGCTTCCTATCAGATCAGCTTCCTCCCCTTCGGTGGTTGATTCCTCCACCTCCAAACAGCACCAGCACCAATATACCTCCTATCAAAATAAATTCAAGGTTTTTATAACAAGAAGACTGCACTTCCTTCTGCGCCATATCCCATGTTTTGCCTTACTTCAGCCCACCTACTCGACATTGATTCAGTTTAGTCACTTCCTTATGCGCCATATCCCATGGAACAAGAATAGTACCATAAACGAGGTGGGGGTGGGGTGGATTTTCTTATAATTTTGGCCGATGGAGTATTGGTTCGTTCTAGCGGATCTTTGTTATTAAATGTCTTATAATTGGTCGCTTTTTGAAACTTTAATTGTATTTGTACCTTCACGAAATTCCGGGTTAGGATCGTTATATAGCTTTATTGGATTGGAACCGTGTAGGTTGATGAAACCAAGAAAATACCCTGGGGTGCATGTGTGTGTTTTGCCAATTTTGGTTTACACCATACAATTCTTGCGCACAAGACATACACAGAAAAATAAGTATAGCATATGCTCAACTTTATTCTTCAATAATTGCTTATTTTTTCAATTAGCGAAACAACTTATTTATGGAGTTTTATACAAGGTACATCGATATTTTCGTGTGGATATGACAGTTAATCATACAATTCACTTGTGTGGGCAACGAATGTTATTCGTTATCCTTTATGTCGGTGGCTCAATGAGGATATGTTTGTCAGGCAATGCCAATCATTTACTTGTCGGGCCCACCTTGAAGAAACTTATCATTTGTACTAGGTCGTTTCCCTCGGCCCATGTGTTAAGGCACGAGATGGAACCTTCGAGGTGACCTGGATACTTAGCGAACTTCTTCCTCTAGGTGTAAATGGACCCGTTACGTAATCATACTAGCATTTTTCCTAACCATATCATGAATTCCCCAAGTTTAAGGGTGATAAATATAGCCCGAAGTTTGATGGTTACCTAAATCACCCAAAAGAGATATGAATCGTTGCATCTATCGGACTTCTGGGAAGAATTAATCTAAATGGTGTCTGGATTGCAATTGATGGTGATCACTTGTTCAGAGAAGCCAACAGTATTGCTGATGCGTTCGCAAAACAAGGATGAACGGGGAAGAATCATATAATTTTGGAACCCTCGCATTTGGATAAGGAAACTTGGGGAAAATTAGAATGGAAAAATGAAGAATGTTTATATGAGAAGAAGCTTGAAGATCTGGCCAACCAGAGAATAATCGAGCTACACATGTTACCAATGGTGGCAATTCCACTCATGGGTTGTAATCTTTTCTACCTAGTTTGGTAGGGAAAGTCAGATGTAGGTACCAGGCTGACGGACGGGTCTGAATTTTTTTTTTTGGTAATTAATTTGTATTGAATATATGTGGCCAAATAGCCTCCCTGGTTACACAGTAAATAGTACAAAACAGCATATCATCCCTTAACAATTTCACATTTTTAGTTGTAAGCACCCACTGCTCCTCAACTTCTATGTATCTTTTATCCCTCTGTTACCTCATGATATCGATGCCCAGTTCATCTCCGTATACAGCCACGGCAGTCTTATCCATTCCACGAATTTAGTTCCCGGAAAAGCTCTATTCTGAGCCCTTACCCACTGCCACAAGCTTATCTGTATACCTTCTACTACATTGGCTACTTCAGTTTCCAGATCCCATCGGATGGTGTTCCTTTCTCTCCACAAGTGCCGCACGACTCCCTGCCACACCGCCTTCCAGACATCCAGTCCTTTTTTCCGTTTTATGAGTCCCATATGGATTGAGAAGTGTCTCTGGATATCCATATGCCCAATATACACCATACCAAACCAAGCATAGACTGCACTCCACACTTCCTAGGCATTCACACAAGCAGAGAAAAGATGACTTGCTATCTCTGTAGCCAGACCGCAGTGAACACATTGTAACACTGGACTTTCGAAGGTCATTCCTCGTCTAATCAGATTATCCATAGTAGGACTTTGTTTTGTAATAACCTCCACGGAAAAACCTGCACCCTCTTTGTAGGTACTTTACTCCATACCTCAGCTAACTCCATATTGCCTTCTATATTTTGTCTGTGTGAAGTCCGAAAAAAGGAGTATGCAGAAGAGACAGTGAACTTACCTGCCACTGACCCTATCCATTTCCAACAGTCCTCTGTCTGATTAACTTTATACACTTGACTGACTTACTGAATCAAATTATCTAGCATCATCATCTCTGCCCTTCGTAGTGGCCTTTTGAAACTCAGTTGCAAACTTGCCTCCCATACACTATACTTGCCACTTCTTCCACCGTGCTGAATTTCTGGGTACTCAATCTGTAAAGCTTATCAAATTTCAGCGCTAAGCATCCACTCTTCAGCCAATTGTACCTCCAGAATAAAGACTTATCCCCCTTCTTCGTGATAAGATGTGTATTATTTTTGAACCATGCCTCTTGAGCTAAACTCCAGATGTCCTGCCATGATTTTGAGACTTCAGCAGGCATAGTAATAAGCATCCAGTCACTCATATGATCCGAGTTATGGTAGTACTTCGACCGGATCACCTTCCCCCACTGGCTTTCAGGTTCTACTCTCAGCCGCCAAAGCCATTTAGCTAGTAAAGACTTGTTCATCCACTGCGCCTCTCTGATATCCAAACCTCCTTCTGCCAAGCTTCTGCACATTTTGCTCCAACTAATCCAGTTTATGGTCCTGCTTCTGCTTGAATCTTGCTTCCATAAAAAGGATGTCATGATCTGCTGTATAGTCTTATACACAGTTTTCGGTGCTTTATACAGTGACAGATAGTATAAAGGCAGGCTTGATAGGACTGACTTGATTAAAGTTATCTTTCCAGCTAAGGATAGAAACTGATTTTTCCAGGATACGACTCTCTTCCGAATTACTTGAATAACATCCTCCCACATTTTCACTCTTCTTGGGTTAGCACCAAGAGGTAGACCCAAATATGTAAATGGTAGTCTTGCCATTCTGCAACTCAGTGTCCTTGAATATCTTTCCAGCTGCTGCTCCCGGACATTGATGCCAAACAATCTACTTTTATGAAAGTTGATGGATAGCCCAGAGATAAGTTCAAATATTCTCAATATTGCCTTCATCACAAAAATATTTCTTTGATTCCCTTCTGCAAATAGCATTGTATCATCTGCGTATTGCAGATGTGATATAGATATCTGGCCACATTTAACTCCTGATAATCGTCCTAATTCCACAGCTCTGGCTATTAACAAGTTTAACCCCTCAGCCACAATCAAGAATAAAAAAGGAGAGAGTGGATCCCCTTGTCTCAGTCCTCTTTTCATTTTAAACTCTCCTGCACTTCCTCCATTTATAATCACTGCTCCACTAGCTGTAGACACACATTCTTTCATCCATCTTATCCAGGTTGGGCAAAAGCCAAGTTTTCTCATCATGGCCAGTAAAAAGGACCAATCTACAGAGTGATATGCCTTAGCAAAGTCCACCTTGAAGAGAATCCCACTCTTCTTTGAGCTTTTTATTGAATGGATCACCTCGTTTGCTACCATCACTCCATCAAGAATGTATCTCCCTTGTATGAAAGCTGTCTGACATGGTGATATAATCTTGTGCATCAATTTTTTCAGCCTGTTAGCTAAAAGTTTCGCCAGTACCTTATACCCACTTGTGACCAAAGATATTGGGCGAAAGTCTTCCACCTGAGTAGGATTGATTCTCTTTGGAGCTAGTGTTATGAATGTAGAGTTTAAACCTTTAGACAACTTGCTTCTCTTGTGGAAATCCTGTATAAAGGAGATGAACTCAGCCTTTAGTGTAGACCAATGTTGCTGGATAAATAAAAAGTTAAAACCATCCGGCCCCGGACTCTTAGATGTGGAGCAGCTCCAAACTGTCTCTTTTATCTCTTCTTCTGTGAACTCAGCAGTCAGTGCCTTATTATCTTCATGACAGAGCACCCGAATGGCATGGATATCCAGAGAAGGACGCTCCCAATCCTCATTATCAAAGTGATGTGCAAAGTAATCTGTTATGCCTTCTTTCAGCCCCTGCACCTCCTCTGTCCACCCTCCTTTGATGAAGAGACCTCTGATGCTATTTTTTCTCCTGTTACTTGTTGTAGCTGCATGAAAGAATTTGGTATTATTATCACCTTCAGTGATCCATCTAGACCTCGACTTCTGGTACCAGATCATCTCTTTGCTTCTCATGGCTTCTTTCAGTTTACACAGAATCTCTGCTCTCTGCATTCTCTCTGCCTCTAAAGGATCTCTTTGTTCGATCTGCTCATCCATGCTCTGAAGTTGTGTTCTTAGTTGCACTAGCTGATTGTCCACTGCCCCAAAGATCTCCTTATTCCAAACTGCTAGATATCTTCTGAGTAACCTTAACTTCTCATGTAGCACATAGCTACCTCTTCCTGCTATAGAAAATGAGTCCCATTTTGTCTTCACCAATTCCTTAAAACCCTCCACTTTTTCCCAGCAGTTCAGAGACCGTGTCACCTTTGGACCCCAGTTTAGATCATTTATTCGCAGCAAGATAGGTCGATGATCTGACAGCACTTTGTCTAGACCTAATTGTTGAACTTCAGGCCACTGCATCACCCATGTTTCAGATAGCAGAAATCTATCCAATCTACTGCAGCACTGCCCACCTCTTGAGATGCAAGTATACCTCGTCTTCTGCAGCGGGAGATCTATCAGCTTAGTGTCCCTTATAAAGTTATCAAAGGCTCTAACCTCAGATATATTCACAGTAGCTTGACTTCTCCTCTCCGCTGCACTTCTTATGGCATTGAAATCCCCCACTACGCACCACCTAGTCGAGGCATCTCCCAGTACTTTATTAAGTATATACAACCAGAGTGTTCTTTTCTGTCTGCGTGCACAAGGGGAGTATACATTCATAATCTTCATCGGTATACTCTTCTCTCCCCACAACCCTTCCACTCCCAAAATTCCATCAGCCATCCAATGATTTAGTTTCTTAAACATAGATTGTTTCCACATACAACACAGTCCTCCCGCACTTCCATCTGCATCATTGCTCACCCACTCGATATCTGATTGCGGCCATAATTGGCGACAATGCCACCGTCTGAACTTTCTTAATTTTGTTTCTTGTAAGCATAAGAAATCAACCCTCTGTGTTCTCACAATTTCCCGGATTTCGTGTGACTTCCCCTGTGTACTCAAACCCCGAACATTGTAGGATACTATATGCATTTTGTTGTACTTTGGAGTAGATATTTGTACCAGATTAACCAGAGGTAGCATATTGGCGGTCATCTCTTTCCTGCATCTCAGCAAGACGTTCCGACAGTTCAACTCGAGAAGTCTTCGGAGAAACTCCCAACTCAATCGCTAAATCAATGATCTCTTCAGTCTGTCTCTGAACTTCGCTCACCACCGTAGAGCACTCTGTCGTTGTCCGTGCCATAGCTTCGTGAATTCTACGGGTGTGCTCCCTGAGATTAGCATCAGCATTCGCAGCTTGATTCATCATCCAGTAAGTTTCCTGTTTTTTCGCAGCTAGAGAATTTGGGGATAACTGAAGCAGAGGCATTATACTGAAAGGATCCGAACTTTGTGACAGCATATTCTGTTCAGACTCTGCAGTCGTCTCCTTCCGACCTTGCTCACCTTCTTCTGCTTCAGATATTAGCATCCTTTGCTGACTTGCACGGGCCTCCTGTCTCGCAAGCAAGTCCGTAAATGATTCTGCCCAGCCCACTCGTGTAGGGTTTGCTCCTTCTTCATATAATTCTGTTAACAGGCCCCCGAAACGATCTTTCCCCAGCCCATTTCTCTTGCTGTCTGGGCTAGTCGTATCTACTCTTTCCCCTTGATCACACAATGCTCCAATCTTATTGTTGACTGTCTCAGAACCCTGCCTACAAATCTGCTGACATTCAGATTTCTTTATCCATCTCGACTGCGGAGATAAACTTGTTTCACGCTGACCCATTGTCGACCTCTCAAAGGCCACCTTGGTCACTATTACCGTACTTGATTCGGCACTTGCCGACAGAACTTTCCTCCCATCTCCTTTCGCAACACTTTCCTCCTTCGTACTTGCTTCCTCAAATCGTTCTTCACATTCCTGATTTTCCTTTTCCACTTCTCGTGAAGTGGTTTGACATTTACCATCGTTCCCCCTTCGGCAGCTCGCCATATCGCTCTCTCCCCGATCACCAATCTCCATACTTGGCTCATCTGAATCTTTTCTATTAGCACTATTTTCCTTCACTTTCTCATTGCCTTCTTTTACTACATTCTTTCCATTATTCTCTCTCGTCAGAACTGGCCACTCTTCCCCGAGCGTGTTTAACCTGTCCCTTTGCTTTCCCCATTGAAAGATTTTACGGCTCCTCATTCCTTCTGGATTCAATTGCTCCTCTGAAACGTGAATGTTAAATTTTTCATCTCCCGTCACGATTTCCATTGTCAGGTTAATCGGATTATTATCTGTTACCATCACCTGTATTCGACCATATTGCATCTCGATATGCTCTGTAGTTTTCTCATCAATTGACACCAGAGAACCAATATGTGCCGCAATTTCCACAAAAAAGCTCTTGTACCAACAATACAAAGGAGTGCCCCTGATTTGAATCCACGCAGGTCTCGCCAACTTTCCGTTAATCAGTCGCCATGGTCGTAAGGAATGCAGCCCCAGTTTCTGCACCGTATTTTTATCCTCCAATAGTTTCAGTTGGTCCTCGGTTGATAGCAGTTTTAGGAGTACTTCACCTCCCTCTAGTCGTGCTGCGACTCCCCCCTCGTATCCAGATTCTGTTAGTATCCTGTTCAAGGTCGTAAGGTCATTGATTGGGGCAGGCATCCCAACCAAACATTTATCCAGCCATTGTGCACCCTTGGGATCCGGCGTGAACTGCACTGAAATCACTGGGGATGTCGTTGGGATCTTCATCTCTTTGACTATCTCCACTTGAGGTAGCATCCGTACAGCTTCTCTATTTCCATGTCCAAAAGCATATTGCTCTCGTGCCTGCAGATCTAACGGAGCACGCGCCTCACTTACTCTGATTCTAAACGACCCAACCCAAATTCCATTCAGCTTCTCCACAATTTTCTCATCAATCGAATGCTTAAGGAATCGAACGAAGTCGAACCTACTCCCTGGCATCGTCTGTTGTCTGGGCAAGTGAATATCTGAAACTTGACCAAAAGCTGAGAACACCTTCCACATCTCACCTTTCTGCCAAGATGGAGGAAAATTGGTAAAATAATAAGAGCTCGACTCCGCACGCAGCTTGGTCACAAACGCAGGTAGAGCTTTAACAGGACGACCAAGTTCTTCACGTCCTTGCTGTACTTTACGAGGCGGGGAAGATACTACCGTCCATTTCTCCAAACCTTCTTCCCGGATTTCCCCATCAAATCTTTGATTCAGTTCACCCTCAGGTGGTTCAGACACCGTCGCGTTTGAAGTCATTCCTCCAACCAAGATCATTAGTCCACCGAAGAGTGCCTACCGTCGAGCGCACCCGCACGGTATAGAAAAACAACACTCCGGTGGTTATGTCCGGCGAAGAGGGAAACCGACGGCACCACTTTTTTCAAATTTTTCAAAAGTGTACGGAGAGCTAGAATTTAATTTATTTTTTATTTTTTAAAAAATAAGAGCTCGACTCCGACCATTGTATGCAACAGTCCCTCGACTAGCAATGATACCGGTCACTACCATGGCGGAACCGCCTCTGAATACGACAGAGACGGAACCCGAGATGAACAAAAGGGAGATGCATGGCAAAGCGACGACAACAAGAACTTACATTGCGACGGCAACCAATAAAATGACTGCTGCGGGAAACACCGAAGAACAAAGCAAGGGAATGAAAACAAATGCTGCAACGCTCAACGAAAATTCGGAGACCTGCATAGGGATGAAAGCCCCAATGCTACTGGGTGGTGTCATCGGCATGAGTTTCACCGACAAGGAACTCACAATCATGAGAGAGTGTAATTTGTATCGAACAAGTTTTGTTTTTATTCGATATGTTTTTTTTATTACAATCTCTAACTCCTTATAAAGATGAAGTTTACGGCAGTTTAAAGATAATGGAGGATGAGGAAGTATCTTAACTTGATAAGGACGTGATCCCTTTAAATTAGGGATCACATCCTTTTACAGTTTAAGTTAGATATCTCCCT
>JAOWBN010251816.1:0-11564 GCA_028565015.1 Pinguicula moranensis | reverse complement strand
TCTTCCCGTGTTGTATCGGATTAGGAACTAGGAAGTCGAGTTTTCTCTAATTTTGTCCCGGGTACAACTCGGGATGCACGATGTACCAAACCAAGGGGAATTGTAAATCTGGCATCGGCAAAAATGGTGTGGCATGAACAAAAATCGATTTTGGGAGGATCGTGTAACTCACGCGCTTTAGAGCCCGTGATATGGCGTATTGGCATTGGAGTTGGAGACTATTACTTCATTTAGAAACTATTTTACATAGTTTTTTTTTTCAAAACGTTAAATTATAAGGAAAAAACAGTTAAAAGTAGTTTATTAGAGAATTTGAATTGTTTATCAAAATTATTAAAAAATAGAGATTATAAGTTATAACAAAAAAAATCAAACCCGCTATAAACAAAACAACTTGGACGAGTTGTTTGACTGCATTTCTGGCAGTTGAAAACATAGAATTTGAAACTGATAAACTTGAACTTTTGCTTAAAAATAGAGAAATGGTAATTGCTCTAAAGAAATTATCAAAAACAGCTAAATTTCATAGCTGTGTTTCCCCTTAATATCTATATTCACTCCAACTCTTGTCTCTTTGAGTTATCACCTCCTCTCCTCTCCTCTCCTCTCCTCTCCTCCTCCTAGTCCCCACCCCAACCAAAAAAGATTTTGCTATGTTTACGTCAATTCTTATCCACTTCATTGCAATGGAATATCTCTCATTAAGTTTGCATGTTTATGGCAATTTCATCAATGTCATGTCATGTCTACTAGGATGGTAATGGTTCTACAAGAAGTACATGTCCAGGTCCAGCCCATTGAATTTGTAATTTGGCTACTTTTCCTTGTTGTTTATTTAAAGACCAAAAAACAGTTGATGGCAATGATTTTCAGGCCGTTGATCGTGCATTGTACTGTACTTTTTCGTAGATCCGTACTTCTACTCTACTGTCCAGTCAAGTTATTCCTTAAATCTTTTGGTTTCATTTGAGGAAGGCTTGAATTGTAATTTGGGGTTAACAAATATGTTTATTCAATAATTGTTCCTAGACTTAAATATAGTACACCTAATAATATTGCAAGTAAATCCCTAGTATAGAATATGAATATTAACACTCTCCCTCAAGATGAGTGAAAGATATCCATTAGGACCATCTTATTGCAAAGTTTTTATAGATCTTGGGAGTTAAGGCATTTGGCTAGTGCATCACCAACTTGCTCCTTGGTGGCTAGGTAACTTAGCTCCAATAGTCTACTATTCAACTTCTCTTTGATGAAGAATCTGTCAATTTTCACATGTTTGGTTCTATCATGCTGTACTGGATTATTTGTAATGCTGATAGCTGACTTGTTGTCGCATCACAACTTCAACTGGGGCTCTAGGTCCATCTTGAGCTCCACAAGTATCGATCTCAACCAAATCATCTTTGCAACACTCGAAGTCATGGCTTTGTACTCTGCCTCAACTGTAGAACGAGCAACTGCTGATTGTTTCTTGCTCCTCCAAGAGATTAGATTGTCTCCTACAAACATGCAATATTCGGATATGGACTTTCTATCATCAGCACAGCTAGCGTAGTCTGAATCGCAATAACCCGTGATGTTCAGATGTTCGTTCTTTTGGAAGATCAGTTCTTTCCCCGGTGCACTCTTCAGGTATCTCAGTATCCGATACACGGCATCCGAATGGCCCTTTCTAGGATCATGTATGTACCTGCTCACCACACTTACAACAAATGATATATCAGGTCGAGTATGGTTCAGGTATATCAAACGACATACCAGTCTCTGATATCGTTCTTTGTCAACTGGTTCGTATGCTTCTGCACTCAGTTTCAATCGCTGGTCAATCTGCATTTGCAGGCTAGCAGCCCAACATACATCTCTCCTGGAGTAGGTCTAAAACATACTTTCTCTAGGATAGAACAATTCCCTTAAGCCCATGGGACATCTCAATCCAAAGGAAATACTTTAGTTGCCCCAAATCTTCACTTCAAACACCTTACCGTCTCTCGCCGTATATTTTTCAACTCATATTATCACCGGTTCCTCCTATCACTACTACTCGAAACATCTCCAACTCATACTATCATCGACTCCCCCTATAACTACTACTCTCTCTCTCTCTCGCCGTATATTTTTTGGATATGGCGAGTCATCAAAGAATGATGATACTCCATAGAGAAGTACGACTCATGCTCTCAGAATGTGACATCCATACTCATAAATAGTCTTCTCTCAATTGGATTCCAACAAATATATCCCTTATGAGTAGCAGAGTACCCCATAAAGACACACTTATAGCCCTCGGATCCAACTTTCCTACCACCGGTCTGTTGTTCTGTACAAAGCACTCACAACCAAAGATTTTCAAATGAAGAATGTCTCCCTTTGAGTATTTCCAAACCTGAAACGGGGACTTCCACTCCAACATGCGTGAGGGCATCGTGTTGATCAGAAAAGTGGTTGTCTCCATAGATACTTTGGGACATTCATGGCAATCATCATACTGCAAGCAACCTCTAGAAGATGACGATTCTTTTTCTCTGCCACTCCATTATGCTCCGGTGTGCATGAACATGTGGTTTGGTGTTGGATTTCCTGCGATGACAGATACTTTGCAAATACTATGTTGGTGTACTTTGTCCCATTGTCTGATCTCAATGCCTTCACTGTCGTCCCATACTGTGTCTGAGCACTTTTGTGAAAATCTTTGAAACATTCAAACACCTCACTCTTAGTCTTAATAAGATATAACCAAGTAACCCAAGAATAACAGTCAATGAAAGTCTCAAAGTATCAAAATCCATTGACTGTTGTTGTGGGACAGGGGCCCCACACATTAGAATGCACCAACTCAAAGACACATGAGCTCCTACTAACCAAGCTGACATACGAGCTCCTAGTGTGCCTACCCAACTCACAAGCATCACACGAAAGTTTTTCTCTAGTGACTTTCTCAAACAGGCGAGGGTATAGGTGACTCATGGTTGAGAAAAAAAGGTGATCCAATTGTCTATGATAGAGTAATACCTTCTCCTCCGCACTGCTGTTGTCTCTCGATGTCTCAACTAAGGATGAAAGGGCTTAATCCAATCTCTTTTGATCCAAGTACCATAAGCCGTTGCGCCATGTCCCAGTTCCCATAAATCTTGCCTGTCCTCGTCTCCCGGAAGATCAACTGGTGAATATCAAAGAAAATAGTACTGTTTAATTGGTGTGGCATTAAAGGAAAGAAGGTTTATAGGGAATGAATGAGCATGCAAGACTTTGGACAAAGTCAAAGTGTTGGTACAACACACTGTACCCTTATCAACCACTAGCTGATCTGTACCATCGTCTGTCTTGATACTCAATAGAACTACTAGAGGAGTATAGAAATTGAATGCACCCGTCATGTGTCCAGAAGCTCTAGAGTCAATAATCCAGTCTGAAGTTCTAGGAGTGAAGAAGGCGAGGGCCTGAGTCTCATCTCCCACCCTGCTGCCTTCAACTTTCTCTTGAGAACCTCAAGAAATGCTTGATCCTTATCATCTGACATCCAGGTGGTGTGATAGTCTTCACGTCCACTATCTCTAGTACCGGCTCTCTTTCTTCCACGATCATAACCTCTATATTCAAACCATCCTCTTCCACTCGAATCTATCTCCCAACATAGCTCCGGATAGAACTGCATCACGTGGCATATCTCTCCACAATGGAAGCAACTTCTAGTCTCTCTTCATACAACATTGGAGTTAGTGGTCTTAGTTGGGGCATTTGTTCCCTGTATAAGTAAGCCTAAGACCTTCCAACCCTCGGGATTGAACTTACTCAAAGCCTCTAGTATCTTATCCACCACATCATCATAAGTACTCATCATCTCTCACATACAACAATTCCACGATTCTTGAATAACGAATGCACAATCAACATATCCCCATCTCAACACATCCACAATGCACAATGCACAATCACTAATCGACATCTCAACACATCCATAATCACAATGCACAATTAGCAATCAATCACAACAACAACCCATGATTAACACAGCACAATTCTCCACTCTCCAACACATCCACACAACAATCCATACATCTTAATACCCAACCATCAACACTCAATGTCTCAAAAACACCACACAATGTCTAATTGGATCCCCAAATTTAGGCAAATATCATAAATCCAAATAAACAATCCATCATATTCATCAAAACACTAATATTCATCAAACAACACTGAATCAACAAAAAATGATATGGCAGATGCGAAGAACTACCAGATGTGGAGATTCTATTTTTTCTCTGGTGAAAGTGGAAGCAGTCGCGCGCGAACAAGCGGATAACTGCGGGTAGCCCTCGGCCGAGCGAGTCTGACCGTGGTGGTCACCGGAGTATGCGACGACGAACGCGATGGGAAACACAAAAAATAGCCGCGGGGCTTCATGCCGCAATAGGCGGCCAAAATGGTCGGGAATGGGCTGTATCTGGGAGCTACGGTCATAGACGGTCACGGGCAGTTTCCGGTGGCATGGGTGGCAAAATTGGGGCAGGAATGGGTGGCAAAATTGGGGCAGGAATGGGTGGCAACGGGAATGAATTTTTAGGGTTTAGAATTTTTTAATTTTTGGCTTTGATACCAAATTATAATTTGGAAATAACAAATCTATTCATTCTATAATTGTCCGTAGGCTTAAATACAATACACGTATTAATATTGCATGGAAGTCGCTACTTTACAATATAAATACCAATGACTAAGACACCATCGGAATATAAGAACATCTTTTTCTTGCCTTTTCATCGGAGCTGGAAGTTTGGTTCTGTCTGGCAAATGGAGGAAGTCAGAGGTAAATGTTTGTATATATATGAGGACAAATTTACGAACCCACTTGCATATTTGCAAAAAAGACGTTTCCTTTTCAACTGTTTTTATGATCTTCTCATGATTCTGTTTTCATATTTTCTTCTGAAATGGTGGGTGTATCATATCATGGATGTATGGGGTGATTTGTATGACCAGATGATGCAGCGCGTGAGCGTTTGCTGGCAGCGGAGGTGGAGACCGGAAACGGCCATTCTTACGGCAGAGCGAAGATCGAAGTTTGGGATCTGACGAGGATATCGGACAAGGATGAAAGGATTCTGAACAAACTCAACCTGGACATCCCACGAGGTATGATAATGGCTGTCATTGGACCAAACGAGAATGGAAAATCAACTTTCTTGCGGGCTCTGAACCGGCTCTGGCAGCCGCCTGTCGGCTCCGTTGTCCTCGAGGGTGGATCTGATCAGCCTGCGAAGGAAAGTTGGCATGCTCATCGACTTCGAGCTCCCAGTTATATTCCAAGGTAAAAGTAAAACAAAAGAGTTGGGAGAAGAAACAAGTTTTCTGTGTATCTTTGCATATTGATTTTGTCTGTGCTAAGGAATGAATGGAGATGAAGCAACACAAAAAAAAACACTTGTCTGAGTTTCCTTAACAATATTTGAGCACAGGGTGCCCATATACCTGAGTAGATACAAGATTTATACTGTTTGGTTGCGGCCTGCAGGAACCGTTGCTGATAACTTGCGATACGGTCCGCAGTTAAGAGGCAAAAAACTAAGTGATGTAGAGGTTGATAAATTGCTCGCTCTTGCTGATCTTGATCCATCTTTCTCCAGCAAGTTGCGTGGAGAGCTATCAGTTGGCCAAGCTCAGAGAGTTGCTCTCGCAAGAACATTGGCAAACGAACCGGAGGTGAAACTCTAGCCGAGCCTATCTATCTTTGGGATGGTTTATGTGTCCGTATATTCTTAAGCATCCTTTTTTTTATCTGTGTTTGTGAAGGTTTTGCTGCTTGATGAGCCAACGAGCTCGTTGGATCCGATATCAACTCAGCATGTGGATTGTGGAAGACATTCTTATGAAGCTGAAGTCTGATGAAGGGATGATCTCTCACAGCATTAAACAGATCCAGAGAATTGCTGATGTTGTTTGCCTGATTGTAAATGGTGAGATTGTGGAAATTTTGCAGCCTCAGCAGCTCTCTAGCTAAGCATCCCATGGCATGTAATTTCTTCAGCAGAGCACTTAAACCAGCTGTGTTGTCTGTGAACAAAGACAAAATGATGATGCTTGTAAGAAGAAACAGATCTTGTTGTGTTATATTCTGGTTTCTTGCGATACTTTTGGTGTGAAACAATGAAGAATTCAACTTGAAACTCCAACATTACAAGGAAGATCAAGATAAAATAGTTGATCACAGAAATAAACAATTCTTGTGTAGAATAGAAGGCACACAAAGATTTTCTGGTGTTCTGTATTGCATCCATTTGGCTGAAGAAACTATACCGGCTGCTACATGATACCCAGAAGAGAAATATTAAACGATCAATACCCTACCACCAAGTGCATTGAAGCAAGAAGGAACTTTATTTGAAGTATTACATCACATCTAGCCACAAGAGGCCGTGTCAAGATCATCTTCAACTTGAGTCAGGAGTTCACCCGCCCATTATCCGATTTGTATTTTTCTCTCTCTTCTTGAGCACATATGAGCCTGTACGTGGATGAGATGTTTCTGAACATTTATGATTGATAAAGAGTATTGTTAACATGCATAGGCCATAACTACCTCAACTGCAAATGGGTGACCTCACGGATCAAGTCCTTTTCCCTCTCATTCGCAGCTTCCAACTACAGATATGAAAACGGATGTTAAAACCTATATATCGGAATAATTTCTAAAAATCACCTTGTGGGGTTTGCATTTAGGGTGTAACATAATGTTCGAGGACAAATATAAAGTTTACTGGATAACTTGTAACATAATGATCTCATATGATGAAACCATAACAATAAAATGGACATAGACAACTGCAGATGAAGCCATGCAATTGGTCACTGGATAAACAATGTTGCATAAACAATGTTGCGCAAGTGCTCTTAGAAATATAGCAGTCTTCTCCTCAACCGAGACATACTGAGCAATAAGCAAGTCCTGTCAGCAAGAACATAAAAGGACAATTCATAGTCTAATAAAAGTATAGCTGGGAATAAACAGAATATGCAACAAGAGAGCTTCTCTTACATTAAATATTACCCTTTGGATAATATTTGCATACAGCATAAGCTGTAGATTGAGAAAAGATCTAAGACCAGTATCATTTGATGGAGCAGATTCATCAGGCAAGTTTGAGGCAACTGCATTTACCCGGGAAAGCAAACTTTCAAACCAAACTTGCAAAATGTTGATTTTCTGTATCGGAGCTGAATCCACCTAAATGGAGGAGATAATACATCTTCAAATAAATGTAACAGAGACACTACTCACACAAAAAATGCAATATTAACCTTTTCGGCCTCAACATTCTCTGAGGTGACCTTAAGTCGGCCTCTTTGTTGGACAACTAGATTCTTCCCCTTTTCAACAAATTCATCCCCATTAACTGCAAAATTGCAAAATCAAACGACAGTTATTACTAAAACAGACAACTAAAATTTGTCCAATAACAGTCAAGCGTCAAGCATCTGAGCAGCAAATTAACTGCCTGAAGATTTTGAGCTTTTGGTTACTATTCCTTGTTGTGCAGGATCTAAGGGTTGGGAATTGGCAAGCCCGGCGGCTGAACAATTTTCCGATTGAATTTGCTGCTACAGGTATCTGCAAATTTATCCATTGAAACCGTGGGGGTTATAGGTTAGGCAAAAAAATGGTACAACAATCTCTGTGAAAAAAATTTCTCTGCAAATTTTTCCAGAGAAAAATCGCCCAACCAAGAAATTTCAGCTCTCAGAAATTGTTTCCAGCAGATGACATACCTGAACAAACCATGTAATTTGAAGGCGTTGGCACCCTGTAATCAGATACAACGCCCTGCCCTAATCGATTCGGATCGGCGGAGAACAGAAAAAAGAGAGATCGAAGATAGCAATCTACTGAATTCGAAGTTATCCACACACATAAAAACTCTTCGGCGCGAGAGGACAAAGGCTAATTTACAGCCAAAGGACAAAAGCTAAAAACTCTGCAATTTTACTGCTACAAGGAATCTTGAACCCTAGAAATCCGTTCAGACGAGAGAAGCAGATGACGTACCTGAACTTCGGTTCGGAGTAGACACTTGAACACGAATCTTGGTTGATGGCCGCCGATCTCTGCTCCTGTTACGGCTTAGATATTCTATCCTCTGTTGATGGCCACCGATCTCACACGAGAGAAGCAGATCGCAATTTGACTCCTCGGTTGATGGCCGCCGATCTCAGCCGCTCATTTCCTATGTAATGGATGGTCCGGATTCGGTGGCCAAATTAGTGTATAAATTGATGGCCACCGAACCCATCCCATATATATATATATATATATATATATATAGCCCCTCTTAATCTTTCCAAAACATACTTAAACACCTAACTTAACTAACAACACACATCTCTAACTTCAACAAGCAAAAACATAAATATACAACAAAAAAGGTGTGTGCCACGTGCCTCTTGGTAATAACTAAACTTGGATGTGAGCTAGGCCACACGCAGTAACTCTCCTTCCATCAGACAAGGTTCCTTCTCTGCATTAGTACAACCCCTACTCATTTGTCACTGGCGTGTGTTTCTAGGATAAACACCTGTTGAAGTCAAGGAGACATAGCACCAGAGCAGTGCACATGGCTCTCTTCAATTTTTCAAGAGCATGTTCTGCTTCCTCATTCAAGTGGAATGCATCTTTCTTTAATAGTTGGGTGAGTGGCCAGCTGCTAGTCCCATAATCTCTGATAAATTTCCTATAGTAGTCGGTCAAGCTCAAGAATCCTCTCAAAGACTTGATATTTATAGGCCTAGGCCATTGTAACATTGCTTAGATCTTAGAGGGATCAGTGGATACACCATTCTATGAGATGATGTGTCCCAGGTATCCAATAGAGTTTTGGTTGAATGAACATTTTGTCTCTTTAGCATAAAGTTTGTTCTCCCTCGTTGTGTCTAGTACTGTTCAAAGATGACTCAAATGGTCCCTCTAGCTCTGATTATACAACAAAATATCATCAAATAAGGCTAATACAAACTTTCTAAGACAATCAGAGAGAACCTTATTCATAAGACTTTGAAAAGTGGATGGAGCATTACACAGGCTGAATGACATTACCAGGAACTCGAATTGTCCACGGTGAATGATGAAACTATTCTTAAATATATCCCCTTCAACCATCCTTATCTGGAAGTATCTAGATCTTAGACAATGTTTCTTTAACCAATCACCACCCAGAATCAGATCATAACTGTGGAGAGGGAATGCTCTGGGGGAGCAAGTAAACTCTTGCCCCGGCATTTTCCACTTAAATCCCTTACACTTTACTTTGTTGACATTACTAAATCCATCCTCAACTTCAACCATCATAGGATTTGCATACTCTACATAGAGAACTTATGATCTAAGAAGCAGTGAGAATTTCCACCGTCAATAATTATTTGGAGAGGCTCACTCTTGTTGAGTCCTCTGATTCTGTAAGTGTTTAGGCTTGTACTGCCACATATAGCATTGATGGATAGACTTTCTTCATTGCACTCTTCCCCCACAATATTTTCTTCGCTACTAGCCTCTTCAACCATAGAATCCATTGCTATAATTATTGGTTTAGCGTCTGTTTGCAGTGCATATATTTTGGTTGCACACTAGTATAGGGCCCTCCGCATTTAAAACATAGCTTCTTCTTTACCCGTTCTTTCATTTCTGCATCTGAAATAAACTTTCTTTTGACTTGGGGAGCCATAGGGTTGTTTCTATTCGCCAACTGATTGCCAAGCTTAATCCCAGGTTTAGAGGACAATTTCAAGGTGGCACCAACAATCACCTTACAACCAAAGAGTTTGTTGATAACTCCTGCCTTTTTTCTATAGCAATAGCCTCTAGTAACGTCCATTGGTTGTGAGATCTGACTGTTATCCTCAGTTTTGATTGCAAACAGCCTATGAACTTCTCACGGTAGGATGATTCCCCAAACTCAAGATGCGTAATCATCACTGAGGGTACCAAAGCATCAAACCTCCTCAAGAGTTCCTACAACTCTCATGTGTTCCTTGTTTTAGGCACATAAACTCTTCTAATAAATTATCCGGATCATCAAGATCAAATCGGATTAGAATAGCCTCCATAAAGTCCCCCAAGTCCGTATATTTGTTGTGTGTGAGACTTCTAAACCAGGCATCAACATCCCCTTCCAGGTGCATTTGAGCAAACCCAATCCTCTCATAGTCATATATACCGGTGTATATAAAAAATTATCCAGTGCAACATTCAATCAAGGAATGTCTTCATATCCATAATCCTCAACATCTAGAGTCCTTGATTCATAACAGGGGTTGTTCTATGTTGTACACCCTAACCTTAACACCAGAGTTGCCCGCAAGCATTTCTGGGGGTTCTCCCAGAATAGATCTCTGGCCATTCTGTTTATGGATCAACTCAATAATAACATTAACCTATTTTTGAATATTCTGCTGGAACAGAACCATAGATTGTTCTAATCTTGTCGCTTGGTTTTGTATTCATTCCATGTTCCTCTGCATTTATTCAGTGGATTTGTTAAGTTGGAACTTCATCTCTAACTTTTTTTTAAGTTTTTCTAGGTGCATATCTGGATCAGGGTCAGACTCCTCCAGTAGCACCGAGTGGGCCAATTTCTTTCCTGATACAACCTCATGTTTGATCCTGGACATCTCATCCATGGTTTATGCTAACTGACATTTACTTTGTGGTTCAACAGAGAGTTGGGGTCTCTTATTCCTTCTTTCAGCAATCGTGTGAAGGGTGGTTGGATTTGTTAACCTGGCTTTGATACCACTTGTAACAATCTTGTTACAATGGCTAGTATAGAGAGATTGAAGAATGGAAGGTGACGGAGGAGAATGGAAGGGCAAAGAAGACTTAGATGGTAGGAAACGTTTTGGGGGAAAAGTTGTAATATTTCTTTTGTTGAGAATGAATAAATCTACATGCATCTTTGGTGATTTGTCAACATAAGAACATACATGGATTGAGCATGACAAATGTGATGGTACTTCTCAACACAAAGATGAATAATCAAGCATGCAATATGATGTGTCAACTTAATATGATGCATGAGTTTTTGGGATAAGGAGAAGCCAACACCTCACCCACTCAATCTCCTATAAATAGGACATGGGATGAAAGATTGTACCAAAACATTGAGAGAAATTATAGTGTAAAGAAGTGTAGAATTGTTCTTTTGTGAAAGAGAAGTAAACTTCTGAATATTTATTATCCTTTATATTCATTATATTGTTATTATCACTGATTTCACAACACATTATCAGCACGACTCTTCTGCCGAGCTACAAGCACGAGGTAAAATTAATCAATTAGTGTTATAATGTCTAATCATTTCAAACTTGAGTTTGTTATTCTTGACATCATCGAAAAAATTTACTTGTCATGGATTCTTGATACGAAAATTCATCTAAATACTATGGGTCTCGGAGACACCATATAAAGATGCAAATAAAACATCTCAACAAGATAAGGTCAAAGCCATGATATTTATTCGTCACCATATTGATGAGGGGCTCAAAGCAGAATATCTCACTATAAAAGATCCTGCAGA
>JAOWBN010251805.1:0-11565 GCA_028565015.1 Pinguicula moranensis | reverse complement strand
TTTTCATTATTCATTGTAGAATTACTAGAATATATTAAGATGTTTACATTATGTGGTAAAAGGATGTTCTAGTGACAAATCTCCGACGATGCCGATTACACATCTTTATTATGTGAATCAATGCAGTATAATGTTCGTCATCCGTCTGCCTTTTTTTGAGATCATATTCATAGGTTCTCTAATGTCAAAGTATTATGCATAATCTTACTGATATTTTAAATGCAGAAACCTCCATTATCACCGATGCATGAGTCTAAAAAAGCGAAGATTGAGCATCAATTTGACCAAGGAGATATAGTTGAAATCTGTGACCATGAAGAGGGTTTCGAAGGTTCCTGGTTCGCTGCAAAAATTGTACAGAAGTTGAAGGATAGATATCTGGTTGAGTACGAGACCCTCAGGAATGATGATGACACTGGCCTGCTGATAGAAGAGGTCGATAATCATCGTATGAGGCCATGCCCACCTCAAGTTGAAATGCTCGACAACTTTGAAGTCCATGATGAAGTTGATGCTCTTTATAACGATGGCTGGTGGTCAGGTATCATATCCAAAGTTCATAAATATGGCATATACACTGTGTACTTTCCAAAAACGGATGATGAATTGAAGTTTGGTCACACCAATCTTCGCCTTCATCATGAATGGAGATATGGAAAATGGATTTGACCCTCCAAGGTACTAATACATTATAGCAACCGTAGATATACTTTTGTTTGCCTTCTACCAGTAAGCTTTTTGTCTACTTCATTGTTGATAAATGACCCAGTTCATGCTTGCAGGTTCAGACGGTTGTAACAAAGTAAAACGCAGAGCGGTTCTTCCCTGGTGCAAATGCTCATGATTTTGGTCCCCCGTTGAAATTTTTTGCTGTAATCATTATGACCCGGCAACTTGAATCCTTGAATTTGATCTGGTTTTCTGTGCATCAGTAACAATATGCAGAAGTTACAAGAGTATATGAAGCCAATATCATCTGAAACTTTTCCTTCGAGATTTGTTGAGGTTTGGAGTAGTGGTTCCCGACCACAATTAACAAATGAAGTAATAACACTCAAAAAATTCCAAACTTCACGCCATTACATAACTTGACATCCCAATTGAATACGTTTTTTTGGTAATTATTTTTTATTAAATAAAAAGCTAATTAGCCCAGGCAACTACTTGATAGTAGAATATTGCACCCTTTCTATATAGGGGGTGTATTGTGCATACCCTCTTATGCTTCTAATTGGATTATAAGATTTTTTTTTGAAAAAATGAAGAGTTATTTTTTGAAAAAAGGTACTTATAATTGGATTATAATTTTAAGAAGGCTGCGCAAAATAGGGCAATAGTCTGGTTGTGTGATCCACTTAAGTGGAACAACTTATATATAGAATGCAATCATAAATATGATATTTTCTAGATTTGGATTTGGATTTTATAATACCCATTTCTTCCCATGAAAGTATTGGGGTTGGGGCCATGGATTGACGTGTTGGTTTGCAAGTAGAGTGGTTATGCACCTTTATCTCTTGAAGATCAACATGTTTTAAGCATAAAGTCAACTATAAGTTGGTACAAAACCTACTTATCAAATATCCCAAAAATCAAACATTTTTTTGTCCTCAAGCAATACACTTAAGCTTATGAATACTGTCGAAGCAGCCCCCTCCTCGAACGATATACTTGCACACAACTCTTCGCAACCAAATATAGAAGTCATTGCATCATCACGCGCGGTCAATCCATACAAGGAAACTGCTCATATCCAAGAAATTGACAAGTGGGCATATGGGTCATCCATTTTTCGGTGAAAAATCTCCTTCTTAGGTACTAAGATTGAAAATTTACCCTACTCGACTCTCCAACCTTTTTCATCTCCCTCGCTTTTTCCATGCCAAGGCAGTCAATAATTGAGATAGACATTATTTTTAAAGCCAATATATAAGCTCTTAATCAAGATCATACATTAGCCTTGAGAACCTTAATACATGCAACATTTATATATAATTGATGCTCTTTTCATTCTTTTTCTTCGGAATAACTATCTTGCACTTTGAGTGCACATAAACAAATGTCTAGTTATTTATCTAAATAAAAAAAAAACTTTCGGATTTTCTTGGCTTTGCTTTTACTTTTTCCTATCCATAACTTGTCAAACTTGTTTAGGCTCAGAGGGGCTATTTCTAGTTTGAAGAATCGCACGAATGCCTAGTCAATAAAAGACTTCATCCGGAACACTCCACTTCTATATGGTCCCCACAATGCCCCCAATATCAATTCTCATCAACTATGTAATTCACTCTTATTGGATAAAAACAATGCACCATAAGCACATAAAGAAGCATGCTAACAAGCAAGGTGATCAAAACGCAATAAAATAGTTCAACATGAAATAGTTCAAGCCAACAAAATAGAGCAACCAAATAAAATAGTTCAAACAACCCAAAAAAAATAGCCCAATAACTGAAACAACAGCAAAGTCATGTGGTTATAAAATGACACTGTCCTTAGTGGGGATAAAAGATAAAAGCAAGTAAAGTGTTACTCACCTGAGGCAGGAAATTTTTTTCGTTAGAGTAACCCTGAATAAGAGTCTGAGGCCATGTCCTCGACCTTCTGCTCATCATCATCATCCACATCCTTAGTAGGATTTGCTTGTATGCTGAATTGCAAGGGTGGTGGCAACGGTGAGATAGAGAAGTGAAGGTCTTGGGTTGCTGACATGAAGACGAGGTTGGTGTGTGCAAATGCAAAGCAATGATAAATTTGGTTCACAAATGGGTGCCACTAGGATGCTGTAGGGGTGGCTGGGGCTCTTGGTGCTGAACTGGAATCTTGCAGGCTAGTGGTACGAAGAACAAATTTACCTTCGAGCTTGCATTGGGACGGTGGGACCACTATGGTATGTCCTCAGATATATTCTTAATTCTCTCAGAATACGACCCCAACTTGTTAAACAACGTGGCCCCGATATCCAAGGAAGGGAGCTGTAGTTTCTCTTCGGCCGGTTGAGGCACACCTTCCTTCAAACAGAGGGCCGTCATCAAAGAAGGAAAATGCAACGAGCTGGACCGCCTACCCAACACAGAGATACTTTCCATAATATCGATAAAGAATAATTTTCCCACATCAATGCTCTTCCCTATTTCTATAGCGTAGATCAACAACAACCTCTTTAACTTGATGTAGGCATCATCAGTACACAAATAAACAGGTGTCACAAGACCACATTGGTGTGGCAGTTCGCTTTGTTGATACCCAACTCAACCGCCTTGGGTCCCACGTATATTTTTCACTTCATTATTGGCGAGCATAATAGTTGGGCAACATCTCTCAGATCTGGGTATACGGGTTTGAACTGAGAGTATTCATCATCTTCCACATTTGGGAGGTTGTAAATGACGTTAATTTCCTTGCCTCAAAAGGGAACGAGGCACCCAAGAACCCACACTTGACCTCTCTCCTCCATAATCAAATTTGCGTAAAATTCACGCACAATAGAATACTCACCCGAGCAACCAAGAAATTTACCCCAACCCCTCTCTCGGCAAACTTTCCGAAAGTTGGACATGATTCCCTTTGATGATCCTCTTTCATTGATAACATCAAGTGCACCCACAGTTGAATCATAAAATTCTTGTGCTTTAATCCCCTAAAATTTTCCTTATGGGTAGACTTTCACAATCTTAGCTCTTTTCGGTGCTATATTTTCAAGAATACTTGACCCTCGAAAATGTCAACTTTGAAAGGTGTAGGGAAAGCCGAACCACCAAACTGTCAAAAGACCACTCTTTCAGCAAGGGCGGCCGACTCGCACTGGTCAGTAACTGATAAGATGGTTTTATACCAACTCAATAGTAACAATTTTGGCTTAAATCTGCTTATATTCAACGGGATAGCGTCTTTCATGTCCTATTCTTGTTCTTTGATAGGAGTTAATAATATTATACACAATGTCCAGAAATGAAGAACAAAGGCTCTACAATCGGAGGTTTTGACCCCAAAGATTTCAGTCGTAGTGCCAGCCTGGTTATCACTATTGTGCATTGCTGGAATCTACAAAATCCTAAGTGCACCGAAGATTCTAGGCAGACTATTTACCCCTCATTTTGACTCCAAGCTTTTGATGGAAGCTATCCATTGCGATTTATGACATTTGGTGTGAATGGAGGTCACATCACAGAGTACCTTATCTTGGTTCTTGTTCGCGAAACAAGGGTTTGGAGGATATCATCGAAGAGCAACGTTTGAAGGGAGTTCTGGGAGTTTTTCTTTCTTTAGTTGTCTATGAAATTTTTAGCTATGTGTTTTTGTGATTCCCATGCCTTAAGCATGGGCTAAAACCCCTCATCTAGGGCGTGATGTAGCCCTTGATGAGTTTGGGAGATTAATTGAATGTTTAGCTTGTTATAATGTTAATAAGGTTGTTTGATTTTGTTGTTCTTCCATCCTAATTTGCTTGTCTGGCCAACATTTGTTAATTTACTAAGCATAGTGGGAGGTCGAGAGACACAAACTATGCTAGGCATGGCAAAAACAACAATAATCACTATAGCACGAGAATGTCTATGGGTTTATTGCTATCGTGCGAGTATTACCTAAATATAAAGGCTTAAGTGTATTCAAGGGTGACATTCGAGAGGTGCATGCTTATATACCATAAAGGGGTGTCTATTCTTGAGGGAGATTTGCATCTAAGGAAGGAGAATCCGGTAGATAACTAGTTAACAAAGTAATAATATAAATTGACAATAACACCTCTTGAGGGCATTAAGTGGTGAAGTCACTACCCCTAGATACCCGTACTCAAGAACTCTTCCAATTATTTAGAGTGTGCGTGGTTTTTCTATATATTTTAGTCGTTATTATTATGTTTTTTTTACGTAGATTAGTTAACAAATCTTGAACTTATCTGTCCAAATAGCATGAAACTTGCTAATTTTTTATCCTTTCCAACCCCAACAACAAATGATGAGACCATCTCTGGTGCCCCACCAACGACTGTCAAATGAGGACTTATTCAATCAACTGGCAGTAGTCGCTAAGAACAGTCAAGCTTTGATGGATCAGTTAGCCACAACCTTTAACAGTTTCATGTAGGAAACCAAAGCGAACTTCAAGGATCAAACAGTAGCCATAAGAAATCTAGAAGCACAGGTGGGACAGATGGCCAAGTAGTTAGCAGAAAGACCACAAGGAGCACTACCAAGCATTACATAGGTGAATCCTAAGGAACACTACCAAGCCATAGCCCTTAGAAATGGAAAAGAAGTGGAGACTACCCCAAGGAATATCCCTGTTGCCAAAAAAGACATAGCACCAGACCCCGGGGAGCCTATATACTTGAATAATGAAGCTCAAAGACCACCAATACCATTCCCACAAAGACTAAAGCAGGGGAAATTAGATACACAATTTCAAAAGTTTCTTGATGTTTTCAAAAAATTGCACATTAACATTCCTTTTGCAAAGGCCTTGGAACAGATGCATTGTTATGTAAAATTTATGAAGGATATTCTATCAAACAAGATAAAATTTGAAGACTATGAAATAGTTGTCTTGACTTAAGAGTGTGGTGCGATTCTCCAGAAGAAATTACCACTTAAACTGAAGAATCCAGGAAGTTTTACTATTTCTTGTTCTATTGGAGATTCTATATTTTCAAGAGCATTGTGTGATTTAGGTGCCAGTATTAATTTAATGCCTCTGTCAGTTTTTCAGAAGCTTGAATTAGGGAAGCTCAGCCTACCATTATTATTCTTGATATGGAAGAGGATCGTGATATCCCCATCATCCTAGGAAGGCCATTTTTGGCTACAGGAGGTGCATTAATTGATGTGCAAAGAGGAGAACTCGTGCTCAGAGTCCAAGGAGAATAAGTTAAATTCAATGTCTTTCGGGCATTAAAGCATCCTGATCATATAGGGAATTGTTCAAGCATAGAATCTACGGAGTCCTTGCCTCAGGTTTATGTTGAATACCATAGATATGAACTAGAGAACTATTTGGTAAGCAACAATCCTAACATTCTAGATGAGCCGGGAGTCAGGGAATATGTTAATTGGTTGGAGGCAAATGAAGCACACAACAACACCTATTTTGAAGACTTGGGAGAAAGACCAAAGCCTCAAGTGAGCTCTATTGAACAACCTCCTAGTCTGGAGCTGAAACCATTGCCCACACATTTAAAACATGTATTCTTGGTCAAGGACAACACACTGCCAGTAATCATCTCCAGTGCCCTCTCTCTACAGGAAGATGACAGTTTATTAAGGGTGCTCAGAGACCACAAGTATGCAATATGATGGACTCTAACCAACATAAAAGGCATTAGTTCATGTCTATGCATGCATAGAATACTGTTGGAAGAAGGAAAGTAAACCATCCATTGTTGCTCAGTGTCGACTAAATCCTATTATTAAGGAAGTGGTCAAGAGAGAAATTTTGAAGCGGTTGGATACTGGGGTGGTGTACCCAATCTTTCATAATAAATGGATTAGTCCAGTGCAATGCGTCCCCAAGAAGGGAGGCATGACTGTTGAGGCAAATGAAAAGAATGAGTTGATACCTATGAGGACAGTAACAGGCTGGAGAATATGTAGGGATTATCGATTTTTGAACAAAACTACAAGAAAAGATCACTACCCATTGCCTTTTCCGGACCAAATACTGAACAAATTCCATTGCTACTTTGATGGATACTCAGGCTATAATCAAATCTTTATTGCCCCAGAGGATTAGGAGAAACTACCTTTACTTGTCCATACAACACCTTTGCTTTCGCCGGATGCCTTTGAGTTATGCAAAGCCCCAGCCACTTTTCAAATATGTATGATGGCTATATTTTCAGACATGGTGTAACACATCATCAAGGTCTTCATGAATGACTTTTTAGCGGTGGGATCCTCGTTTGAAGGGTGTTTGTACAACTTGAAGCTGGTATTGGCAAGGTGTGAAGAAATAAATTTGGTGTTGAATTGGGAGAAATGCCATTTTATGGTACAAGAAGGAATTGTGTTAGGACACAAAGTGTCAAGTTTGTGGATATGAGTTAATAGTGCAAAAATTGAGGTGACAGCAAAGCTACCACCCCACCACCATCCACGGTGAAAGGAGTAAGAAGTTTCTTAGGCCATGCTGGATTTTACAGAAGATTTATTAAGGACTTCTCGCATATCGCCAAACCATTGTGTAAACTTCTTGAGAAAATGCCCAGTTTGAATTTGATGAGAAGTGCATGAAAGCTTTTCAATTCTTAAAGAACAAGCTAATAATCGCACCTATCACAGATGCACCAAACCGGGAGATGCCATTTGAAATCAAGTGTGATGCTAGTGATTATGTTGTGGGGGTAGTGCTTGGGCAGAGAAAAGACAAAGTATTTCAAACCATCTATTATGTAAGCAAGACATATGACTTTGGGAGTAAAGTGGTGGTTTACACTGACCACTCAGCCGCCAAATATCTTATGGTAAAGAAGGATGCCAAGCCGTGGGTAATAAAATGGATTCTACTGCTTCAAGAGTTTGATGTGGAGATTAAAGACAAGAAGGGGTCTAACAACATGGTGGCTGATCATCTATCCCGATTGGAAAACAAGAATATAATTGAAGTTGACAAAATGCTTATCAATGATCATTTTCCAGATGAAAGGTTGCTAGCTGTGCAAGGAAGTCAGGGGCCCTGGTATGCTGATATTGTTAACTACGTTGCATGTAAAATTATTCCTCCAGGACTATCTTGGCAACAAAGGAAAAAGGTTCTTCTCCCAGATGAAATACTACTTGTGGGATGACCCCATATTATACACATATTATTCGGATCAAGTCAATCGGAGATGTGTTCCATAAGCAAAAATGCCTTCTATATTAACTCGCTGCCACTCTTTTGAATGTGGAGGAGACTTTAGAGGGAATCATACAGTCGCAAAGGTACTACATAGTGGTTTCTATTGTCCATCCCTATTCAAAGATGCTCAATCATTTGTAAGTTCATGCGACAAATGTCAAACAATGGGACAAATTTAAAAAAGAAATGAGATGCCTCTTCAATCCATCCTAGAGGTGATGATCTTTGATGTTTGGGGACTTGACTTCATGGGACCATTCTCACATTCTTTTGATCAAATATATATCTTGGTAGCAGTGGATTATGTTTCCAAATGGGTAGAATCAATAATTACCCCAATAAATGATGCAATAGTGGTGCTAAAGTTTCTGCGCAAAAACATTTTTTCAAGCAGCACTCCAAGATGCATTATTAGCGATGGTGGATCACATTTCTGTAATAAACCATTCGAAGCCTTGCTAACAAAGTATGGAGTACGCCATCGCACTGCCTTAGCATATCACCACAAACAAATGGCCAAACAGAGATTTCAAATCGGGATATCAAAAATATTTCGGAGAAGACAATGAGTTTATCCAGGAAGGATTGGGCGAGCAAGCTGGATAATGCACTGGCCGTAAAGGACGGCTTACAAGACCCCAATTGGTATGTTTTCACATCGCTTGGTGCATGGAAAAGCCTGCCATTTCCTGTGGAGCTTGAACAGAATGCTTATTGGGCCATGTGGCGCTTAAATTTGAACATGCAAGCAGTGGAAGATAAGAGAGTCCTCCAGCTTGATAAGCTACGGAATGATGCATATGAGAATGTTAAGATTTATAAAGACAAAACCAAAGTTTGGCATGATAAGCACATTTCAAGAAGAAATTTCCATCTAGGGAAAAATATATTATTGTTTAATTCCAAATTCAAATTATCTTCAGTAAAGCTTAAGTCCAAACGGTTCGGACCATTCGAGATCACACAAGTGTTTCCTTATGTGGCTATTGAGATTGTTCATCCAAACAAAGGAACTTTCAAGGTGAATGGCCAGATATTAAAGCCGTATGTTGACTATGGCGTGGTCGCCAATGAGGCCACATATCTTGCAAGGGATTGAAGCATTGAATGTCAAGCTAATAACATTAAAAGAGTGCTTATTGGGAGGCAACCCAAGACCCTTTTTTATACTGACCAGGGATGTATTTCTAACTCTTTTATCTATTTGATTTACATATTGATATGGACAATGATATTGTTTCTTAAGTTTGGGGAGAAAGTTATATGTCTGTTGGAAAATTAGATAGTAGATTTCTTTTTATTTTATTGTATCTACCTGGTATAAATAAAAATCTGTTGCAAACTGTAACCGTTCCCTAAATTAGTCGATGGCTCATTTCAGGAAGGCAAGATCACAATTGCCAGATTAGTTGATGTTGGATTTATATTCGAAGAAATGCTCGATTGAACAGTTACAGCCCATGTCTGATAAATTGACAATCACATCTAATCACTCTACCGTTACTGGGCGAGTACATGATTAGTCCAAAAACTCCGGCCCATAACTGTTGTAGTTACCACAAATCCAACCCACTTACACCATGATATAAAACATGGAAGATTCACGCTTCTCCGCATAAGTCGCCTCCTCTGTCACGATCAACCACAGGTCCAAACATTATGCAAAGCAACACAAACAAGCCCGCTTCTCTGCGTAAGTCTAGCTTCAACATGTTGAAAGTTGTCAATCATTTCTCATATATGTTGAATGGGGCCTCCTTCTTAAAACGTTTGCATAATGGCCGAGTGATATGAGAAAAATCCTTAATAAATCTGCCATAAAAATTTGCATGTCCCAAGAAACTTCTAACTCCCTTGACTGACAATGGTGGTGGTAGCTTGGCAATCATTTCGATCTTGGCTCTATCCACTTCAATCCCCAAACTTGACACCTTGTATCCCAGAACAATTCCTTCCTGCACCATGAAATGACATTTTTTTCCATGTTTAGCACTAAATTGGTGTCCTCATACCATGACAATACCTATTTCTGATTGTATAGTAAGCCCTTGAACGAGGATCTAACCATAGAAAAATCATTCATGAATACTTCAATGATACGCTCCAGCATATCTTAAAATATGGATACCATGCACCTTTGAAAAGTAGCTAGAGCATTGCATAAACCAAAGGGCATGCGGCCGTAAGCGAATCTACCATAGGGACAGGTGAATGTTATCTTTTCTTGGTCTTCCAGAGCATTAACGATCTGGTTATAACCTGAATATCCATCTAGATAACAATAAAATTTATGTCCTACGAGTTTGTCTAACATTTGGTCAATAAAAGTCAACGGATAATGATCATTTCTCGTGATTTTATTCAACACTCTATAATCCATGCAAATTCTCCAACCTGTTACTATTCTTGTGGGAATCAACTCATTGTTCTCATTAGATTCCATAGTCATACATCATTTCTCGGGGACACATTGGACGATGCTGATTCAATTGCTGTCAGAAATGGGTACACAACCCTGGCATCCAACCACTTCAAACCTCCTTTCTCGTAACTTCTTTCATTACTTGGTTCAATCGGCATAGAGCAGTTATAGAGGGTTAGCTACCCTCTTCCATTAGGATCCTATGCATGCATAATGATGGGCTAATACATTTAATGTCAGCTAGAGTTCAACCTATGGCCATTCAAGCTCCCGAAGCACTCTCAATAAACAATCTTCCTCCATACAAGACAATGTGTTTAAAATGATAACGGTAGTGTGCTAGCCGAGCCAAAAAATGCATATTTCAAGTGTGTGGGCAAGGGTTTCAATTCCAGGGTTGATGCTTTCTTAATGGAGCTTACTTGAGGGTGGTCTTTCTCCCAAGTCTTAAAAATAACTCTTCTTCTATGGTTCATTGGCTTCCAACCATTTGGTGCACTCTTCAACCGCATAATCCTCCAAGATGATTGGATTTTCACTTACCGAACAATTTTCCAACTCATCTTGATGGTATTCATACCCTTCCAAGGGCATGTGATCACACTGGAATCAATGCTTGAGCAATTCTACTTATGGTCAGGGTGTTTCATGTCTTGAAACACATTGAATTTGACCTTTTCTCATTGGACTATCAATACCTTCCCAAAATCATGTGATATCACGGTCCTCCTACATATCCAAAATGATGAAATCAAATGGATAGATAAATTTGTCAACCTTGATTAGGACATCCTCAATGATTCCTCTAGGGTGGTGAAGAACAATCGACCAAATGCAAAGATATGGTTGTTGGCCGAGCTTCTTATAATCCATGCTTCTTAAAAATAGATAGAGGTATCAAATTAATACTTGCACTTAAGTCATATAGCGCTCTATCAAAAGTGGAATTTTCAACAGAACAAAGAATAGTAAAACTCTCTGGATCTTTCAACTTTGGAGGTAATTTCATTCGAAGAATTTCAGTGGATTCTTCTATGAGAGCCACGATTTCATAGTCTAAACTTTCTTTTGTTGGACAATATATCCTTCATGAACTTGACATAACATGGCATTTGCTTCAAGGCCTCCGCAAAGGGAATATTGTTGTGGAGTTTCTTGAAAACATTAAGAAAACTTATGAAACTGCTTGTCCAGCTTACATTGCTTCAACCTTTGGGAGAAGGGTATTGGCCGCATTTCCTAATCTTGGTCGGTCTTCTTCTTTGGAACAGGGAAATGTCTTTTTTTTTGTGTGTGTGGTGGGTGGG
>JAOWBN010251794.1:0-11565 GCA_028565015.1 Pinguicula moranensis | reverse complement strand
CTCATGTGCATGTTAAAATGCATCTGTAAATCGTCGACAACTTCGTGTGTTGTTGCGAACCAGCCATACGTTTCAATCGAGAGGCATCTTGCATTGGGGCATTGTATAATGAGATGAGCTGCCACTTTTATCCTCAATCCACAAAAAACACAACAGTTCACCTCTGTAGAGAAGCGCACTCACCTTCTTGTTAAATTGTCCATAGTTTGAATCTTGTTCTGCAGTAACTTCCATGAAAACATCTAAACTTTCCTAGGAGGTACCTTCCCCCACCTTGCACAAAAATCTCCTGTTGGAGTGAGTTAGTCGTTGCCTCTCCCATAATATAGCATAGGCAGAGGAAACAAAGTATTCCCCTGAATTTTCTGCAGGCCAGTTGATACGATCTTCAATTGAAATTCCGAACTTATTATCAGCTAATGCAAAGTATTCTAATTCATATGAAGATTTGTATTCAAGGACAAATCCTTCCCAGGACGGAGGGTATAATGTGATTATTGGGGGTCCGAGACGAATTTTGATTCTGGCATAGTTTAACGTAATTGCACCTTTCAATGTGAATTGTAGTAAAGCGCAGTTTCGTGGTTTCTTCCAATCAGAGGCAAAAACAGGGTCGGATCGATCTGAAATTTTAACTAGAGTTCAAATACGCATTGGGAGTCTTCCTGTACAAAGTATATCGGATTTTCATGGTCCGCTCGTGAGATATAAATTTAAGAACATACTGCTCATGTTCAGCCATGATCTGCTATTTACAGCACAGCGCAGCCTCAGTATTACTGGAGATCGAAGGTCTGAAAGTGTTCCGATCGAACTGGCATTTTATCACGTGACAGAATACTTCTCAATACATTTGCTGCAAAAGGAGATCAAATTCTAACGGTCCGATGATGAGTTATTATTTTCCGAATATACTATTCTCAAATTGAAAGCTGCACGCGATTTAGGGAGACCAGATTAAGCATATAATATGTTGCACGTTTTGGAGACCACGACCCCTGCTAGAAGCTGCCAAGAGAATGTTCAATTTATTTATTATGCCTTTTAATTAAATTAGTGAATTAATTTGTAAGAATTTTTAATTTCAATATAATTAGGTAATTTCCTACTATTAGGAATTAAGTTAGGATGGGCTGAAATATTTATGTAAGATCCAATTTTAATTGGAGTTAAATTATGTCTAGAGGCCCATTACATTTGTAAGCCTATTTAAAGGCAACAATTTCGTTTTTTGAGGGACAGACATTTTTTTATTAAAGTTATGAACTTGAGAGGAATGTCTTTGTTTATTGAATTCCTATTATGAAAAGAATTAGGTTGCATGCATCTTATGGTACATGTAAAGGTTGATTCTATGATACTCGTATTTGTCATAGAGTAGATCCTTGGGTAGGCGTTTGATTGAACCTCTGGCTTACATTCGTTTCTAGCGTAGTAGTTGGCTAGGGGTTGACGTTCCATGTTTGATTGGGTTTCTATGGCATAATACGTTTCTTCCATCTTCGATCTTTTGCATCATTCTATTTCGTGTGACTTTTTGTTGGGTTGCACAATCTATCTTTTTAATTTTGTTAATTTTGAAATTTTTGTTGTTCATGTGTTTCTATTGATACAAGAATAAGTTCCCGATTACACGCTTTCATTCTGTGAGCAAAAATTCACATCACAAACTGCAAAGTATGGATAGATGGACAATGCAGCTTTATGGGGCTCCAGGTAGTTTGATATGGTTGCAAAACCATCGTTGGTGCTTTGGGGGGCATCATAAGTGTGTGAAACATTTCAATTAGAAGATATTTGGTATGATGACGGTTTGTTGTGTGTCCAAGGCATATGGTTGGAAAACAGTGGACAAATCATGCTCCTGAATATCTACTCTCCCTGTGCAATGCCTGAATAAAGAGCGCTCTGGACTAAAATTTTGACTATCCTAAATGCCTTATCTACTAAAAAATATTACCTGGTATGTGATTTTAATGTTGTTCGATATGCCAGTAGAAGGTGGGTATCCGTCTCCTCCAGTTGGTGGGATAGCAGAATTTGACTCTTTTATCTGTTCAACAGGATTAATATGCATAAAGTTTCGTAGTAGGGGAATGGGGTTTCAGCTATCCACCTTGATAGATTCTTGTTATCTTTATAGTGACTTGAGGCCTGGCTAATATGATCCTTAAAAGACTGGATCGAACATGATCTAGTCATAGCCCGATGATGCTCCAAGATGATGCCAAGAATTGGGGGCCAAAACTTCTCATAATCTTTGATGTCTGACTGCAGGATGGTAAACTCGTGTTGTTGGTTGAGACTGAATGGCAATACAGGTTAGTAGATTCCACCTCTTTTGGCTGAAGTTGAAACTAAAGAAAATTAAAGGCAAGGTTAGAGTATGGAATTATAATGAACGGAAATATATGGAAACAAATACATAGAAAAATAGAACAGACACAAGAATTGGATAGTAACTTGCAACAATAGAAAAATGTTGAAACTGACATGATTATGTGGAAAGAGACCTAGATTGAGTTTCAACGACTACATAAGAAGGCTATGTCCATGACTCATCAGAAGGCTAGGATAACATGGTTATGTAAGGGGAGGCCAAGTTATTTTCACACAGTGGCTAATAGAAATCGCCAGAGACTTGGTATAAAGAGACTGTTTATTGAGGGTATCTGGACCGAGGAGGTTGATGACATCACAAAAAGTATTTGAGTCTTATTCCAGTGCCACTTTGATAGTATATATATCATATATGGATATGGAGTGGCCTAGAATGAATCTAACCCCGCACAAGATACTCTCAAGTCTAGAAAGTCGAAGCAGAGTTCTCAGAGGATGCAATCACTAGCACTATTCTTTCCTTTGTGCTGATAATAAAAGTCCTAGTTTAGATGGTCTAAACTTCAAATTCAAGAGGGGAACTGAGGGAAATAGAAAGATATCTTGGATAAAATGGGCACAAGTTTGCCTCCCTTGTGAGATTGATGGACTTGATTTGCAAGACTGACGTTGTTCAATGATGCTTTACTTATGAAATGGGGGTGGAAGGCACTATTAACTACAAATTGCCTATTGTAAAAGTATTGTGGCTCTTCTAACTTCTTTGGGACATGTCCTCTATGAACAGTCTGACTAGATCTTCACCATGGTTTAAAGCTATTGGCTAGATTCTGAAACAACACACATGGTTTTGGCAAGCACTATCTAAAATTATGGGAGGTGGTGAAGATACATTCTTTTGGCTGGACTCATGGATGAACAATCATTTCTTGTACTTGGAGAGACCTCGTTCATGCACACTGTTTGCAAATACATGTTCAGTAATTGCGCAGTTGGGTGAATGGTTTGAGGGTATGTGGTGTTGGCATCTCTCTTGGACCAAAACATTACTACCATGGGAACTAGAGGCAGTCAGTAATATGCTGCGGAGCTTAGGAGATCATGATCTCTCCAAGGACTCAACTGATACATGGACATGGAATCTTAGCTTGACTTGTATTTATTTTGTAACAGGTTACATTGTTGCCCTAAATTATCATCTTAGTGGCAGCCTTGATATCCAGCCTCTGTTTCAAAGAAGTGTGGTGCAAGCTAGTTAGTCTAACATAGCAGCATTCGATTGGAAGGTTTTACAACATAAAATATCTACAATGATGAACCTGCTCCATAAGGATGTCAATCATCTTCCTGAACAACTCATGTGTCCAATGCAATATAATCAATAAAGACTTTGATAATCTATTCTTTATTTTTCATGTGGCATATAAACTATGGTTGGAGTCATAGGATTGGTTTGGTTTGCTATATATTGGCGCTCTGGATGTTGTCACACATTTTGCTACGCACATGGGATTGATACATAATAAAGGTGCATAGCTCTGGAAAGCCAGCTAGCTACATGTCTTATGGTAGATTTGTACTATAAGGAATACGATTATCTTCTAAAGAGAAAGCCATTGCATTTCGTTGTATACATGGGATTGATACATAATAACAACGGTGCATAGCTCTGGAAAGCTAGCTAGCTACATGTCTTATGGTAGATTTGGACTACAAGGTTGCGACTGTCCTTCTAAGAGAAGGTTGTTGAGCACTGCCGCCGATTGAGATGCTCAAAGTACAAATATAGAGCTTGTTGGAATATGGACTTAGGGTCATCTTCTAGGTTGTTCTAATTGTTTTTATTTATTTTAAGTTTTACCCAATTATTAGTCTATATAAACTCAGGTACTCTCACAATATCAAGACAATACATTTGACCAAAATTATATTTGGTATTAGAGCCAAACCCAAACCCTACTCCTAAAAAAAACTACTGGCAAACCCCCCATATTCATGAAAACCGTCGTCCCTACCTCTCCACCAGAGAAAATTATCAGCCCCTTTCACTGGCTCTACCTTCCTACAAACTACTGGCACCGCCCTCTATCAGCCACTAAGCAACCATTATGGTTGCAAATATGAGTTTGTGGGCTCCTTGGTGATGAAGTGAGAAGCTCTATTCGTTTGTTATATTTTCTTGGAAGACTTGTCCGTTCTCCATCATCTCGTATTTGGAAGATCTGTCTGATGTCCATTGTCTGCTCCAGCATGCTGTCTAGTGGAGTGTGTTTTCGTACCAGCAGTAAGTTTTTTTTATCATCATTCTCGTAGTAGTTCTATTCGTGTGACATGATTGTGGATCCTCCAAAAGATATTCAAACGGAGAAGTTTGCTGATTCCCACGCAGATTTTTCAGACACACATGATGACACAACGTATGACTAGTGTTATGTTGAACAAAAAAAATTTCATGCATGTTCTAACAGTCTTGGGTTGTTTCTGGGCGGCAAACGCAAGCTTGGTTGGCTTCTTAATGATAAAAAGGCTCTAGAAAATTTGATTTGAAAGCTTATAAAGAATGGCATGTGGATAAGTGTGTGATCTTGGGGTGGATGTTTAACTTCGTGGATGCACTAGTCTACAACATGTTTATGTATCACAATATTGTGTCTGGTCTCTGGGAAGTCCTCAAAAAGATATATTCTCATGTGTGTGATGACTCTTGGATTTTTGAACTTCATTAGGATATCAATCATGCTTCCTAGGTTACACTAGGATTATTTGTTACTGATTTCTTCAGCTATCTACAAACACGCTGGAAGGAACTATCTCAGTATAAGCCTCTGAGTGATTTTTAGTGCAACCATGATGATGAGTTTGAAGCTAAATGTCTTGATTGTCATCGGACATATCAATTCTTGATGGGCATGAAGCCCGAATTTGAGTCTCTTTGCACCCAGATCTTGAGTACCACGCCTATGCTTTTCTTATTTGATGCATTTTCCACAGTTGACAGTGATGAGCGACAATGTGTCCTTCTCCTTCCAACTACTGTTGTTTTAAGGATTTCACGTTCACAGGTGTCCAATCAACTGGCCTTTGCTACATCTTCAAGACAATGTTTCACTCAACCTTATTGTCAAAATTGTCACAAAGAGGGTCATACTATTGATCGTTAATTTTCCCTCCATTCGGAGTTGAAGAAGTAATTTGATTGGACTCGTACAACTGGTCGTGTGGTAGTAGTTGTTGAAAATGTTGCTAAAAGTATGCCTACTGCTTCTGACTTTAGCAAGCTTCAGTCCTAGATGGCCCAACTTCAATCACGTCTAGATTTCATCACTTCCTATTTAGCTTCAAGTCTCACTGTTGTTGTTGTTTCTGCAGGTACTCCTACTGCCCTTCACGGTAAGTTTACTCATTCTGCTTGGATTCTGGATTCGAGGGCAAGCAATTATATGACGAGTAAGTTGTCTACTTTTACTTCCCCATTTACCCCCATAAATGAGTTTATTCATATTGTTGATGGGTCTTCCATCCTCATCAAAAGTCAGGGTGATGCTCAATTATCTCCTCAGGCCACTCTTTCATCTATTTACTATATTCCTAATTTTGCCTTCTTTGTTCATCGACTTGCTAAAGATTATGATTGTGTTGTTGTTTTCTTGCCCCATTGTTGTTAATTGCAGGACCTGGATACAAAGAAAACTTTTGGCAGGGGACATGAGCATGGCGATCTCTACTACTTTGGTGATCTCCCATCATCCTGGATATCTTCTTCATTGTAAGCTAGTGATGTTTTCTTTTGTTTTGTTGAACTCTCATAATTATATTTTTTCTTTAATGACATTAGATTTGTGGCATGCACGTCTTGGCCATGCAAACTTTTCGTATTTGTGTTGGTTATTTCCAGTTTTGAATAAAGCTTGCAAAAATTCTCTTTTTTGCTATGTGGTTTGTGAATTATTTAAGCATACTCGCGAATCTTATATCCCTTATATTGCATCGAATACCTAGTGGTTTTAATCTCATTTGTTCTGTTATTTTGGGACCTTCACTTGTCAACTCCTTCTCACAACACCGTTACTATGTCACATTCATTGATGATCATACGCATAGCACCTAGGTTTATCTCATGAAAAAATAAATTTGAAGTTTTCTCTTTTCCGCACTTTCTTACAAATGGTTAAAATCCAATTTCATATTGTGGTGCATAACATTTGATCTAATGATGGTAGAGAATAAATTTAGGTTAGAACTTATTCAATGTGGCATCATCCAACAACTCACTAGTCTCTATACCCCTACTCACTTGTTTCTATACTCCTGAACAAAATATTGTGGCGGAATGCAAGAACTATCATATTATGTTTGTGATGAGAAATCAGCTGCACCATATGAAAAAGGGCTAGTGGAGGAAGCTGGGAGAGCTGCATTTCAGTTGGAGGATAGAGCTAAAGGAGCTACAGCCCAAGGGAATCAGCTCAACAACAAGACATTAGCTTGGCCTAGTGGACCTATCACAAAGAGTCACTTGCGGGAGTGGTGGCAACTTAGTTAGCCATGGTTGATAGCTCAAGGGACGACTACTCCAAGTCCAATGAACCACAAATCCACCTCATAGCTCATCAAGGATCTTGAAGATAGTGTCCAATGTGTGCAACTCAACCAAATGATCAATTCCCTTCCAATGGACACACCCATTCGCCAAAAGATATATCTCTTCCAAACAGTTGCAACCTTTCATGAATAGAAGCACCTTTTCACTAAGGGACACATCTCTTCACAAAGAGTCACACCTGTTTACCAAGGGATGCACCTGTTTACCAAGGGACACATCCATTTATCAATAGACATACCTTTTTGAATAGCCATGTCTTTTCAAACGGATGCATCTCTTAGAATTAATGCATCCATTCATTAGTACCTTTTCATTTGAAAGTGTTAGAGACCATAAATAGGCCTCTCTTGAACTCATTTTTCTTAGCTTTTGATGATTTAAAATAACTTGTGATGTGTGTTCCTCCTTTTTACAAAGGCTCTTAGACTTATCTTTTCTTCACTTGAAGTTTAGTGGCGTCTATTTACGGTCTTATCCTTGGTTCTTGGTTGAGACAAATTCTTTTCAGGGTTCCATTTGGTGGCGACCATTTTACAAACATTACCTTGCTTCCCATCTCTTTATAGGTGACGGGTCAAGTGTACAACAAATTCCTTTTTACGGTCTTGGAACTTTGAACCACCAATCTTTAATATTGAGTTTTGTCACAAATGTTGGCAAGGTTCATATCAGTTTGTTGTTTGGTGTCTTCTTCGAGGTATGGGAGTGCCTAAAACTTTCTGGCACATGGCAATTTCATTGCTACTTACCTTATTATTCAGTCCCCAAGTCGGTCCTTCATGGTAAGACCCCTTTCATGTTCTTAAGCCAGGTAGCATGATGTTCCCACTTGTTCCTTGGGTTTCAAGGTGTACCTACTTTGTCCAAAACAAAAGTTCTACCCATACAAAGCTTGATGATAAGGCTGTTTGTTGTGTCTTTGTGGGGTATTCCGCTATGTCAAAAGAATATCAAGGTTATGATCTTGTCACTTGTCATTTTTATCATTCGTTGGATGTCACATTCTTGGCATTTTTCACAGGTTTTGCTTCCTTTCTAGATGTCACTGTTCGGCCTGCTGTGGAAGACCTGCCCATTCTTCCTCGTCCTATTCGGATACATTGGCCTCCATCTGCCCTTGCTTCAGATCTCCCTACTCCTCTAGATTCAATTCTACTTCAGACATATATTCGTCGACCACGTTCCATTTCACCCTTGCTAGAATCTTCCTTGGATTCAAGTACTGTATTACCTCCCATATATCCTACCCGTGACCAATGCCCCCTGATTGCTTGACTTTTACATGTTGTATTGACAATTCTATTTTCAAGTAAATTTCTTACCAAGGTCTGTCCAAAACCCATCATTCTTTCATGGGTGTAGTTGACTCGGTCTCTATCCTCCGGTCAGTTCATGAAGCACTCCATAATCCTCAATGGGTGGCTGCCATGAAAGCCGAATTGGAAGCCGTTCAACGCAACAAGATGTGAGATCCTGTGGTTCTTCCTCTCGGGTATTGTACAGTTGGTTGTTAATGGGAATTTAATGTAAAGTATTTGACAGATTGTACTATTGACATGTATAAAGCCTAGCTCTTGGATAAAGGGTTCACTCTAGTCCCAGGTAAGGATTTTGGGACGACTTTTGTGCCCGTGGCTATGCTCGCCACGGGCTAACTTCTTGTTGCTCTTGTTGTTTCCTATTCATGGCTCTTGTATCAGCTTGATGTCAATAATGCATTTTTTATTTGGATTTATCTAAGACTATCTATATGAATCCATTGCTTGAGTTTTGAGTTGAGAGGGAGTGTTCAGAGAAAGTAAGTCATCTTTGGAAGTCTCTTTATGGCTTAAAGCAATCTCCCCGCGCATGGTTTGGTCACTTCAGCGGTGTGATATTCACGCTATGTCGTTCTAATCATACCTATTTTACTCATCGTAATCCTCGAGGACAGTGTGTTATTATCTCAGTCTATGTTGATGCTATTATCATTACTGGAGACGATGCATATGGTATTGGTCAAGTAAAGCGCCATCTTGGGATGATTTTTGATGTTAAGGATTTGGGGTCCCTCAAGTACTTTCTTGGCAATGATGTGGCAAGGTCTTTTCGAGGTATTTTCTTGTCCCAGCAAAAACACATGTTTGATCTCCTTCAAGACACTGGAATGCTTGGGTGTAAGCCGACCTCTTTTCCTATGGATCCAAATCAGAAGTTGTCTGCAGATATGAGAGAGGTATTGTCGAATCCTTCTGTGCATCAGCAACTTGTGGATCATCTTATCTACTTGACAAATACAAGACCAGATATCACTTTTGCAGTAATTGTTGTTAGTCATTTCATGCACTCACTAAGGAAAACATATATGGATAGAGTTTATCATATTCTTCGGTATCTGAAAATTTGTCATGGTCTGTCCTCTTCTGTAAATTAGGAGCCTAGTCCAGACTATCCTGCTTTACAAATACTGATTATGTATGATCAAAAAGTGATTGTCTCTCTACTTTAGGTTTGTGCACCTTTCGCGGGTGTCACCTTATATCATGGAAAGTAAGAAACAAATAGTTGTCTCCCGGATCTCTGCTGAAGCTGAGAGTGTTGAGCTATGGTGCAAGGGACACGTGAAACATTATGGCTTCACTTTTTGGGATTCCTAGTAACAAACTCTTCCACCTTATTCTGTGATAGTAAGTCTGTTATTATGTTATTCTTTCACCCTGTCCTTCACGAGAGAACAAAGCACATCAATGTTGATATTTACTTAATTCGTGAAAAAGTTGAGTCAATAATTATCTTCCCAATGCTTGTCACTTCACGAGACTAAACAGATAATATGTTCACCAAGTCAATTAGCCCATAACTCTTGCATCTGTCCATTCACAAGTTTGGGCTCATTGATATATTTGCCCCAACTTGAGGGAGAGTATTGGAATATGGGTTTAGGCCCAGTTTCAAGATTATTCTAAGTTTTTTTTTGTTTATTTTCATTTTTACCATTGTATTGTTTGTATAAACTCATATACTCCACAATATCAAGATAATACCTTTACCTAAATTATATTGAGCGGTTTGCTAAGTAATTTGTGCATCCTTACAGGGATCGATTTTCACACTTAGGCCACAGAAACTAAGCTGGTATTCAAAATGGTATTCTATTAGTTACAAGCTGATTTTGTAAAATTTGCAAGTTGCACCCTATATAATGTGAAGATTTTTAAATCATTGTCTCATCATCCGTCATCGCACAAAAATAGTGATTTCGTCATAGAAATTGAACCCCAATGGTAAGAGACAGACAAAAGTTCGCATGTAAATGAGTTAGGTACGATACGCGCAAAAAATATATGCCTAAACCGCATGCATGAAAATGTGCGTGTGGCGGTCCAAATTATTTTTTTGGCAAAAAACGTGCTTGTGTTATTCGATCGTGGTGTGCGGTGCGGGCTGACCCGCACCATATTAGACGCGTGCAAACGGATTAAGCACGGTACGCACGAAAAAATGTGCCTGAACCCTACGCACGGTCAGGGCTAATTTTTTTTTTTTTTTTTTGCAAAAAACATGTGTTATATCCGTCCATTTTATAAATGTATGCATGCTGAACTAGAAAGTTCAGCTCGCAAACCATAGCGTGATAAAAAAACTAACATGACAATTATTCTGATTTTCTGCATTACTTGCTCCCCAAGGAAGCAACCGAAGAAGCTCATTCAGTGTCAAACTCAATACTATCATCCCCATGTCAACTTTCCAACCAAATCCATTCGTATTCAATTTTATTGGGATTTATCTACTTATCTATCTTATTCATATCCTTTAATTTTCCGCCCTACGACAAATTTCCTTTCCATAATCCCAACTGAGAATTGTCTATTGATCAAGTAACAAAATCCAGATATGCATTTGCATGTTCCTTTCCTTGTTCGTGTGAAAGAAAAGAAAAGAAAAGTAAACCCAACCAACAACTCTAAAACCAACCAAAGTCGGAGGTGAGGTGTATTGGATTGGAAAAATGATATAGCGCACGGAAAAGACAAGGAATGGTGCAAATGACCAAAATATTCTCGTGTTGAACACTGGTACAAAATTCAATACAGGGGTATTTTGGTCATTTCTACCCTTCCTTGTCTTTTCCGTGCACGGAAATCCGTGCTCTATATCATTTCTCATTGGATTGGAAACTAGATTTCTGTGTCAAAACCCGGAAATGATATAGCGCACGAAAGATTCGTGCGTTTAGCGCACGAATTTCTTTCAACCAATTATCAACTGCCACCTCATTTACATCAGCACAAAAAATTTCAAATTTCTGCTTCCAATTTTTTCCGATGTAAAATGCAGTTCTCGCTCTCCTCTCACATACCAAATACCAAAGTTAGTAGAAGCATCTCTTCCTTCCTTCGATAGCTCTCCTTTCTTCGAATCTGTTGCCAAGGTAATTTAGGGTTTCTTCTTTTCTTACTCTTGTGTTTCTATCAAAATCTATTTTATGTGATCTATGCTTTTCGTCTGTGGAAGTTTTGGTCTCGAATTGTTTTGGGTTGTTGGTTAAATTCAAGTTTGTTGTCCTATTAACGGTGTATTTACAATCAAGAATTCCAGGTACTTGTCCTTCTTGAGGATTTTGAATTTTAACCTGTCCA
>JAOWBN010251783.1:0-11565 GCA_028565015.1 Pinguicula moranensis | reverse complement strand
ATTTGCAATAGAACACAGAGTCTACTTTCATGCTTTGGAATCATGATCTCTCATCTTGGTTAAAAAGTAATGGTAATGTTTGCTTCTTTTAACTTATCACCGACAGGGCCTGTTGGTGAAGATATGTTTCACTGACAAGCAACTATAATGGGTCCCCAGGACGGTCCTTACTCTGAGGGAGTTTTTCTTGTAACTATTCATTTTTCCCCTATTATCCAATTTGGTCACACCTAATTGTATGCAATGGCGGAATTAGTCCTAAAAATGAGGGTGGGCTAAAATACCCTAAAAAAATTTAGGAGATCATTTTTTTTCTTCGTTTTTTTTGCTTAAAAAATAAAAAAATATTTTTTTATATAAATATTTAAAAAAATAAAAGTTAAAAATATTTAATATAATATAATAATAACATTCAATCAAATTAATTAACAAAGTTTAAGTCCTAAATTTATATTTGTATGATCACTGGGACAACAACTGCTTTGTCGAGACTGGAGTCTTGTCTTTCTTGATAAGTTGTAAATATTCAGTATATATAAATTTGGCCTTTCCAAAAAAAAGTAACAAAGTTTAAGTAATTAAACAATAAAATATCTAAATATATCACTCATGTGAACCACTCATACGTAAAATTAATCGATAACATAATTTGAATCAATGTTACTAGATAATTCTTATTCAATATAAACAACCGTCGAATTCGAAAGATATTAACTTTTCATTCTATTGCGAAAAACACTTTTAACACGCTTCATAGCTGAAAATGCACGCTCTGTTGTTGCGGTAGTAACTAGAAGTGTCAAAACAAGCCGGATCAGTCTGTCAATCAAATGGTAGTCTTGTGTCTTGTTTGTCTCAGTCAATCTCCGACACAGCTTAGAAATAGTTGACAAATCATGAAAGCTGTCATGAGAAAGTACATCAAACTTGTAATGTTGCAGTTGAGTTCTCAAATAGTGTAATTCTCGTTGACCAAAAATCACTTAGATAAAACTCTTCAGCAATACTACAAATACGATCAATGTCAAATGATTTAAACTTCTCACTGGGATCCAAAGCAATACTGAGCTGAAGAAGTTTAACTATTTTATCAGGGAATCTATAGTTGATCTCATCCACTTGACATTCTATCGCAATATCAAATAGTTCAACTCTGTAGTGGCGCTCAACTGTGACAACTGTAACACGCCCCTCAAAATCTGTATGCAAATCAATCATAATTGCTATTGCAATATCATTACGCTTACAAACATTCTCTGCTGATATGAGAATAGAATCAAACCCATCATTCATCAGTTCTCGAAGTAAAACTTTTGAACTATAAACAATATTCATTGCATTCAATATATCTAGAGACTTGCACTGCAAAGCTAGACAAAGCATATCTATCACTGCTAGAATTTTGTGCATCATGTGTAAGATGAATACAAATTCAAAGATCCTTATCAATCTCAAATGTTTTTGAGCTTCATCACGTGCAAAATTAGTATTGCATTCCTTTTGCACACCCATAAAAAGCATAATCACATAATCATAATTCTCAACTAAATCACATAATGATTTATAATGAGAACTCCAACGAGTTTTTCCAAGCCAATGCACATTAACCACCTGATTAGCCCATTTTCCTGTCTCGCGTCCCCCTGTATATACTTGCCACCAAGACACAAACCAGATTTGAACGTAGCTGACCAGTTAAGGAAAGAAACACTATGATTTTCGTATTTTATGGATAAGGAACAAATGCAAGTATTTTGGTTCTCTTATTACAACTTAGGCCTGCTAAAGATTTTTCAGAGGCATCTCATCCTGATTCATAAGTTTCAATAACCAACTCAACCAGAAGAGAATCTTGTAGGCTACAGCTACATCGGCACTTCCTATGATAAAATAACATTTCAATGCATATATGGAACATGATATGAGAGCTTCACACTCTCAAGTTCTGCACGTGACACTACTAGGTATCTGCTAATTTCAGTTTGAACAACATTCTAAGCATGGAATGACCTCTTTACTGGGTATAATTTTTCATACAGAAACATCATCATTCTTCCAACCGACATAAAGACACCACCAAACATGGAGAAAAAGAGATCTTGAATGAACTCATCATAAACAAAGTAATTGATTTTTATTGCCAAAAAGATAATATAAAATGAGAACATCAATTCAAAAAGCAGAACAGAATGCTCATCACCACATCGGAAAATATGCAGAGATTAAACTACCAATTGGATCACAAATTCAAAAAATTAACAATCTTGTTCATAGCTCTATCAGGCAGGAGTCAACAATCAAACAATCGATCTCCTTACGAAAAAATGCAACAGGAATTCAACCCACATTCCCAATCAACGGTTAAAACACATACAAATACAGAATAGAGTGAAAATACTCACAGAAGAAACCTCATAATTGTCAAAATTGTTCGTAACAAAAAGCAGCCCTTTTGCATCTTGAAGAACCAGAGTCAGATCATTATGGTGAGGGCAAGAAGAGCCCACAGAATCCCTAATTTCTTCAAGCAAATGAGCCAAGAGCGAGACTCTGCGTACCAAGTCCGCACAGTCTTTCTTGAAGAACCCCGAGAAGCCCGCGCTGGAGATCCGGTCAATATCCCTAATCAAGCCCAATGCTGCCACAACGTCACCAACCTCCTCCGCCGTGTAATATTCGCCGGCCATCTTGAGGGAAAACGGAGAGAAGGGTGTGCATACTGCGTTGTAATGGGACTCGAGTGTTGACTGTCCCAATGGCGGAACTATTCATGGGCCAAAATTGACACCGGGCTAAAGCCCGAGCCCGCTCATGAACAGTTCCGCCCTTGTTTTGGGCCATGATATTTCTCTAGAGGTCACTCATGGTCTATGAACTAGAATAAGGGATTAATAAATAATAAATGTTTAAATCATTAAACATAATTTGATTATGTGAATTCAAGGTTCATTGCCAAGATATTGAGAAACTATAGGATCATACACATTAACACCATTCTCTCGAGGGTTAATTATGAAATGACCAAAAGTTTTGGGCTCATTTAATTAAATCTAAAAGTTTAGGGACTATTTTTGCAATTATAAAATTGTTTGGGGATTTTTCTGAAAAATCTAAAAGAGTTAGTTGAATCATTGACACTTGTACGGCATGTAATAAGACATGTGTTTGGGAATGCGTCATTCTCCAAAGCATGTAAGACATGCATTTTGACATGTGTTGAGACATGTGTCATTCTCCAGAGTATGTAAGACATTTATTTGAACATGTGTCATTCTCCAAGGCACACTGACTCTTCTATAAATACCCTTAGACTTCATATGTGTGATAATGACGTATTTCAAGCCTTAATAGAATTTATGAGAAGTTCCCTTTGTTTTCTCTACCACTCGTGGGGTTCAAGGACAATTGGGACAAAAACTTGAATAAGTTTTCTTCTCTTTTCTAAGGTTTGAAATATGGACCTAGCGCTCTTTTATTCACATATAAAGTTATACATTTAGGTGTATAAGCCTCAAGGGAAGTGGTGGTGTGGACTACTATAGAGGGTGAACATTTGAATACCTCAAAGGAACTCCCTTGAACTCTAAGTTGTGTAAATTAGCAAAGATCCATGGTCAAAAGATCTATGAAATTTTTGTTGTGCATGCTTAACACACACTTTCGCACGTATTTTGCATTACGACACATAGTATAGCTTTCGGAGACCTTACATGTATCATCGATACCGTTTGTAATAATTGTACAGGTACCGATGGTGGTGCTGGTCCAAAAAACTAAAACCCTTATGGAACGTATCGATGTCGTGTTTTTGACTTTTAAGTATGAGGGACAAGATGGTGATTTTAGCAACATGTGATTGTCGGTAGTTTGCCTTTTTTTTTATTCGGTAATAAACTTCATTACTTTATGCACGTGCTGTGCATACAAATGTTACACCTTTGCTGGTTTTACCAGCTACATCTCCTCATTACAAACAAAAACTAGAAAATCCATACAAGATTGTGGCTCGCTAATTCAATCGCTAACTGCTAAACCTGACGACGTGTCCTTATATATCTTTTTCAACCCCCACAAGTGTACATTGATTTTGTCTATCAACTCAAGTTCACCATAGAGTTCTTGCTAAAATATAATTGTGTTTCTCTTTTTCCAAACATGCCAAACAACACTATACTGAAATCCTCCCATAACTCCTTCATAACTTTGTTTTTTGTCTGTCCTGTATGTTGCTTAATATGTAGAAGAATGTTCTGGTTTCCCACATACGTAAGCCTGAATCATTTGTAAATTTCAGCACAAATTCGATAAATGACCAAGCAACACCAAAAAAGATGGGTTCGAGTCTCCATACAAAATAGCAAAGAACACATGTGATATTTCCTGCATTCTTGGAATCCCCCTTGTTGCTACATTATCTCTTGTTGGATTTCTCTCTTGCATCGATTCTCACATGTTGCTGATGGTGTCAACTGTCATAGTTGTTGTTAGATAAGTTGATAGGCACTTAGTTATATGCTTATTTGATTCCGTCATTTTTTTTTTGGGTAAGTTAACCAAATCCGGCAACCACTTTGGTATCCGGGCAGAGCCTGCCTCTGGGGCAGAACAACAGAATGCGGATCCAACCCGACTAATCAACCACTTTGATTCCGTCATTGACTTCCACTTATCATTGTCATTTGAGAATCTTAGTTTCAGGTAAGCTAATAGCTAAGGGAGTTCAATAAATCTATCTTGCTCCCTCTGAAAAAAGGGGCGCTTCCACACCCATCTCCATCCAAAGTCGCAAGCACCTGTTTGTATAGATTTTTCACGGAGATCCAGTTGCAGAAAAAAATCTTTGAAACCCCGCCCCAAGCTTGTGATATGAACCTAGCCAACAATTGTGACTAAATCCAATACAAAATATTGGTGGTTCAAAAACCCAAGGATCAAATTAAACATATTTATCAAGTACTTGACATGCCACCTATAGAAGAGGTGGAAACAAAGCCTACGTATGTTTTGAAAAAAAGAACGTCACTCAAGGATCCCTGAAGAGTAGTTATCTCAACCAAAATATACGAGATAGTTTTTTGTAAACAGTTGCCACTAAACTAAAGTGAGAATAGGTAAGACTAAGAGTTTTTATAAAGGAGAAATAAGATCATATGTCTCACATAAAACTCAAACTAAAACAAAAGCTAAGGAATAAAACACGTTCAAGCCCTATTTATAGGCTACAAGGTTCAGTTACCATAATAGTCTAGGTTCATCAACATTTAACGAAGTTTGACCTAGGTTTTGAAGATTCTTGAGTTGGTCAAGCTTTGATCAACCTTCCAAATGCTTTGTCTTGGACCTAGGCAAGACCAAGGTCTTCAACCTTCATGTCCCTTGGTTTCTTTGACCCCATAAATGTGCTTTGACTGTGCCCCTTTGCCTAGAAACCCTTAGTTGACCGTGGCTTTTGGATGGCTTGAGATGGTCCGATTTTAAGCAATCTTCCAATGGCTTTTTTCTTAGACTTAGGCAAGACCAAAGTCCTTCAACCTTCATGCCCCTGAAGTTCTTTGACCACATAAATGATGGTTTGACCGAAATGAATGAGAGTTGAACACCTTAAATGATGGTTGAGTGATGTAAACGAGCTTTTGACCAAATAGTCTTGTCCAAAGCTTTATAGGGCACGAGTTTGATGTTGTATTCACACATTCCATGTTGTGTTATGTTGGTATAATTTGCAAGTATACAATTCGAACAAGTAATAAAGTGATGAGAAGAGTGTTGAACCACGAGGATTGTAGATGATAAGCATCAAAATGAGTGAGCTTGATGCAATTTGGACAAATGATTAATGGATCGGTTTCTACACTTCAAATGAAACATGGACATTCTTAACAATAACAAGAAATAAACTATTTTTGGTATTTTTCCGTTTTAGCGTGAGGAAGGTAAAAGATAGTTTCTCTTTGGATGAGAGATCTAGGGCTAGTGACTTTGCCACTTAGTGTTATTAGGAGGTTCTTTCTTCAATTTATCTTTTTAATCACTTATCTAGCTGTCCGAATTTTCCTTTTGTTTTAGTTGTTAATCTCTCTCGAGTAGAAGCACCTCTCTCACGATATCCAAGCATTCATCTCTCGATCTCACACTTGAACATACCGAAGGCTTTACACTTAGAAAATTCTCATATAGTAGCAACAACCCCATAGATATTCTCATGCTATGACGATTATCGTCGGTTCTACAAAGTCTAGCGTTGTCTTTGTCTCTCGACCTTCAACCACACTTAGTGAACTTACAAATGTTGGCTAGATACATGCAAGTTAGGGGAAAAAACATAGTAAAATCAAACAACCTCAATAGTTTTTCCAAAAGCTAAACATTCAAAATTAACTTCCAAGCCCACCAAGGACTATATCACACCCTAGAAGAGGTATTAGCCCATGCTCAAGGCACGGGATTCATGAAAATATGCAACACAACAGTTCATAATGCTAAGACAGCAGGAGAGAAGAGACTCCCTTCTCAGGTGAACAGTAACCCGAGAGCTCCTTCCTCCCAAGCTGCTTCCAAGAAAGTCGTTCAAAAATTGTCACGTCCAAGTCTCTTTTCTCCTTTTTATAGGAAAATGTTTGATATCTCAAAAATATCTTCTATTAGGAGCTTGAGAGACATTTCTCCTTCCAAATTAGGGGCAAAGTCGTCCGTATACACCAACTTATGCACGTAAGGTTAGAGGAATTTCCCACCAAAAGTCATATGGCATTCTATTTGGAGTCGCGACTTGTAAATTTGGGGTTGCTGCCTTGCATTTTTGGTCATTTTCTTTTGCTTCTCGGTTTGTTAATTATAATTATCAATTCTAAGCAAAACACGAGAAATAGGCATCAAATGCATAATTATTCATTGAAAATAAATAGGTTTTAAGTATAAAATTCAAGTACAAGTTTGTATAAAACCAACCTATCACAACCCTGACGGGTTGTCCCAGTGGGAAAACACATGACCTTGGGGCTTGCCTAGAGGTCAGGAGTTCGAATCTCTCCCACTCCATTAGGAGTTACAAAGCGTCAGGGCCACGACCGCGGGTCTGAAAATCCTCCTTTTCAACTCGAGATTTAACCGGTCCATGACTGGGGGTCACTGGAGCATGGCCTCGTGGATTAGTCGGATGTTTCGATACCCGGATACCACGATTATAAAAAAAAAAAAAAACTTGCATGACCAGGCATGTGTTCACACTTTGACTATTCTTAGCCATGGGATTTTGGACGAGATCTGGGCCTCTTTCATTCAACTTTGCTTTAGGGCAATGTGTTTGAATAAGCCAGTTGAGGGTTTCCTTGAATCTCTTGGATCTGAGTCTTATCGTTGGTCCCTTTGAGAACTTCCAAGAGCCTCAGGTAAATCTAACTCCGTGGTGTGCATCTTGGATCACTTCAGCTTGTCTCCAGAACTTTATGTTGTTTACATTCCCAGTATTTTTGTGGATAGTCCTCGTTGTTTATTATCTTTCTCCACCAGATCACAAATCAAAATTTGACCAAATCGATTTTCACAAAAAAATCTACAAAAGAAGATATATTGCCATTAAAGTTAAGCTCCAAAAATGAATTTCTCATTGTTAATTGATTATCGGATTCATAATTACGAAAAAATATGTTTACCAATTTTATTGGATAACCATAGTGTTAGGAGCTATTGTTTACTCGACTAATATATGGGGTCCATGCAAAACGATCATTTTTTGCCCGACTAATATATGGAATCCATGCAAAGCGATCCCTTCACATGGACCGAGTAAAAATTGAGCCAAGTGGTCGTTTGGGACCCAATGAGGATTGAACCCTATACATTATTGCTTTCTAAAATTTTTAACTCCAAGTCCCCCACCACTAAGCCAAATCGATTTGGTTACCGATTCAAATGAGAGGATGTGAGGAGAGTTCTTCATGAACAACCAAGCTTAAATTCAAGCTTGGTTGAAGTGATTTTAGATGAACATAATTTCTTTGATGCAAAATTCTTCAATACACTTTCATAAAGTGGTGTTTCAATTTATAGATTAGGATACATGTAGATAAAGTGCTAAGCTAATGCAGAGTTGCCCCTTGCAGGTGTTGGAGAGGTGACTTCTTGGTGCAAGATAGTTATTGAATATGTGGTGTTATAGAGATGGATGTGGCAAATGATGCAGTTGCTTGTGATGCTGGGTTTGCTCGGAGTATACATTGGCACCGCGGACAATTTCAGCTCCAGCGCGGGGTCCTTCAGGGATTTGAGATGGTCAAGTGATTGTGGTCACTGATGGTGGGCGTATTTTGGGGCTCGAGGATCTTGGCTATCAGGGAATGAGGATTCCAGTAAAAAAACTCTCAATGTATACTCCTCTAGGTGGAAGTCGTCCTTCTGTTGGCAATTTGAAGCGTTTGTAAACCACAATGCCTTTGAGCTTGTTGGAACATGGAACATTAATATCTCACGCGAGGCAAAAGTCATGAAAGAAGAAAAGTGATGCAGACATGTCTCTCACGCCAGATAGAATGCAAGAGAGTCAGGAAAGCATGCCATATGTCACGCCTGCTTATTTATTATTTGCACGCCTTATTTGTTTGTAGTGATGAATCCAACTATAAATACAATTGTAATGAAACGAGTAATATCATCAAAAAATTTCGAAATAATAAGTATTTTTCTCTCGTTTAGCATTTTTCAATTTGGTATCAGAGCCAATTTTTCAAACCCTGATAAATATTTAATCTCTGCCACTTCAGGTCTGATTCCGGTGTCGTTACTGCTCCTACGACACCGGAACCATTCCCAAAACGTAACCCATCTTCTCCTCTATCCGATTTGCTCCACATCAAACATTTTTCTGGCCTCCACCCGCCTCCACACGCTGTCGTCGAAAAATGCAACCAGTGGCAATTTTGTGCCATTTTCGGGCGCGTCTAGCATTGGAATCGCCGGAAACTACCGCCGTTGCGATCGTCGTGAAGAGAGCTTTCTGTACATAGGTTTTACGTTGCCGGCGCCGCCAGTCACGCGCCGTCTCCACGCGCCGGTCACGCGCCTTCGCCGCTGCCGAAGAGGCCGGAACACAGAACCTTCATCTCGGGCCGCCCGTCGCATCTTTGCAGTTAGATTTTCATAATTGTGTTCCCTTTGATGGATATTTGCATTTTAATGATTGAATTGGATTGTTTGTGTATGTGGAGATGGGTATTTGCCTAAATTTGGGAAATCCAATTAGGCATGTTTTTTGAGTAATTGGATATGGAATCTAATATGTGCACTTGAAGATGCATATGTGAAGATCTGATGGTGATTAGATCTCGAAGTTGGTGTTTGGAGGATCATTGAGTTGAATTCGTTGTGTTAACAATGACGAGGCAGTATGGAGATGAGGTAGAAAAGGGATTAGATGCTTTGAGTAAGCTCAGTTCGACGGGTTGGAAAGTCTTAAGCAGGCTTACATAGAGAAAAGCCTCGATTAAGACTACAAAACCCGATGTTGTACGGCAAGAGACTCGTAGTTGCTTCAATTGTGGAGAAATAGGACACTTGATGCAGTCTTGCCCGAAGCTATATCGGGATAAAGATTCGAGTAGAAAAAAATGGTTTGACCATCGAGATTATGGTTGTGAAGGAAGAAGAATTGGTACTAGAAGCGATGGACAAGGAGACTATCACACCATCTCGACAATAGACGAGACGGACCGAGTATTCCTCGAGGTCCTCGAACGGAAGTTGAAGACAATAGGGATGGGAGATGAGGCTCAAGGCCTTGCCTCCTTTCCCTCTCCTGGATATTCATATTGGATCATTGACTATGGGGCTTTTGGACACGTGACAGGTGCTTCTAAGGAGTTCAGTACATATGCTCCCCTAACAGTTCCGTTGAAAGTTAAGACAGTTGATGGTACAGATCAGCCAGTGGTTGCTAAGGGTACAGTGCGATGTACTAACACTATGACCTTGTCCAAAGTGTTACATGCTCATGCCTTTCCTGTAAACCTGCTTTTTATTAACGCCATTGTTCATCAACTAAACTGCACTGTTTTGTTTGATATTCCTCAGGTGATCTTCCGGGAGAACAAGACAGGCAGGATTCTTGGGACTGGGACATGGCATAACAACTTATGGTACATGGATAGAAAATGTTTGGATTCTGCTCTTTCAACCTTGGTTGAGACATCTGGCGATAGCAGAAGTGCAGAGAAGAAAATGTTACTTCATCATAGGCGATTGGGTCATCCTTCGTTCTCAACTATGAGTCGATTATTCCGATCTGTTTACGAAGGTTGACAAAAATAGACTTTCGTGTCATGAATCGTACTATAAATACAATTGTAATGAAACGAGGAATATCATCAGAAGTTTTCTAAATAATAAGTGTTTTTCTCTCGTTTAGCATTTTACAATTTGGTATCAGAGCCAGTTTTTCAAACCCTAATAAATATTTCATCTCAGCCACATCAGCTTCGATTCCGACGCCGTTACTTCTTCTACAACGCCGGAACCGTTCCCAAAACGTAGCCCATCCTCTCCTCTATCCGATTTGCTCCACATCGGACATATTTCCGGCCTCCACGCACTGTCGTCGAAAAACGCAACCAGTGGCGGTTTTTCACCATTTTCAAGTGCGTCTGGCGTCGGAATTGCCGGAAACCACCGCTGTTGCGATCGTAGTGAAGAGAGCTTTCTATACGTAGGTCTTACGTTTCCGGTGCCGCCTCCACGTGCCTCCGCGTGCCGCCCCCGGCCACCCATGCGCCGGCCACACGCTGCCGCCGCTGCCTGAGAAGCCGGAACACAGAACCTTTGTCTCGGGCCACCCGTTGCATCTGTGCAGTTAGATTTTCATAATTGTGTTCCGTTTTGATGGATATTTGCATTTTAATAATTGAATTGGATTGTTTGTGTATGTGGATACAGGTATTTGCCTAAATTTGGAAAATCCAACTAGGCATGTTTTTTTGAGTAATTGGATATGGAATCTAGTATGTGCACTTAAAGATGCATATGTGAAGATCTGTTGGTGATTAGACCTCGAAGTTGGTGTTTGAAGGATCATTGAGTTGAAGTCGTTGTGTTAACAATGACGAGGCAGTATGAAGATGAGGTAGAGAAGAGATTAGAGGATTTGAGTAAGCTCAGTTCGAAGGGTTGGAAAGTCTTAAGCAGGCTTACACAGATAAAAGCCTCGATTAAGACTACAAAACCCGATGTTGTACGACAAGAGACTCGTCGTTGCTTCAATTGTGGAAAAATATGACACTTGATGCAGTCTTGCCCGAAGCTATATCGGGATAAAGATTCGAGTAGAAAAGAATGGTTTGACCGTCGAGATTATGGTTTTGAATGAAGAAGAATTGGTACTAGAAGCGATGGACAAGGAAACTATCACACTATCTCGACAATAGACTAGACGTATCGAGTATTCCTCGAGGTCCTCGAACGGAAGTTGAAGACAGGAGATGAGGCTCAAGGCCTTGCCTCATTTCCCTCTCCTGGATCTTCAGATTGGATCATTGACTCTGAGGCTTCTGGACACGTGACAGGTGCTTCTAAGGAGTT
>JAOWBN010251773.1:0-11566 GCA_028565015.1 Pinguicula moranensis | reverse complement strand
GAAATAAAAAAAATTACAAAATTTTAAAAAATATATCCATCGACGCGGAGGGCCAACCATGCCAGAACCGCGCCTGAACCGGGTCGGGCCCGCCGGAACCCGGCAGGCGGCCCGGAGGGCGGCCCGGCAGGCCGTGCCGGGCCAAAAGGGCCTGTTGGCCTGTCAAAACGGGCCAAGGGCCCGGGTCCAGAATTTCTGGACCCGGGCCCAGCCGGGCCGGTTGGCCCGGCCCGGTCATGTCTAATCTTTAGGTGATATGATCACCCTCAACAACCTCAACAGTGTAAAAAGATTGTGATCCTACACTAGCTTTAGGTGATATGATCACCAACACTTTGTAATGTCTCACGTCAAACTTGTTTCCATGTTCTTTAATGTGGCTTGGGCTCTTACAAGTTCTATGATTTAGGGCATGGCGGGTTGAGAGCAGCTGAGTACCTCAATAAAAATCTCTTCAAGAACCTTAGTAGCCACCCTGAATTTGTTAGGGATACAAAATTGGCAATTGGTATGAATCTCAAGCCCTTTCAAAAAGATTTAAATGGCACAGACTTATGTAAGAAAATCGTTTGGTTGCAGATGAAACGTTTAGACAGACTGCTACAAATTACCTTAATGAAGACAAAGGGCACCAAAGAGATGCAGGTTCAGTAGCAACGACTGTTGTCCTTATGCATGACAAACTATTTGTTGCCAATGTCAGAGATCCTCGAGTTGTTTCTTGTAGAGTTAGTTCAGTTTTGTTACTGTTGGTATTTGCATTTTGTTGTTAGTGTAGGGATCTACTAGAAAATAGGTATTATGTACTCTAGATATATACCCAATGGTCAATTAATAAAATTAAGATTTATTGTGAAAAACCTAATTCCAATTTTGTATCAGATCCCTCCCCACCATCTTAAACTCGCCGCCACCGGAAGTCTTGAACCTGTCGTGGCCAGAAATCATCACCATCCATCTATCCGAGTTCATGCTCTTGCTGTCCTAAACTCGACGCTATCCCGCACAGGGCTGTGCTGCCCCTGCCTGCTGTGAGGGTGCTTCCCCATTACGTTGTTGCCCGCTGCGCCATTGGCCTTGCTGCCCACCACCAACTACTCATAGACTTGTTGTTGGTGTTTGTTTGGAGTTGTGGTGGAATATGAGGGTGAAGTTCCCAGAATTGGGGTCGATGATAAATTTGATCATATTGCCCAATCTTTGTGCTTATTCTTGGTTGATACTTGTTGGATTGGAATGATGAAGATAATGTTTGCAATCCAATTAGTCTTGTTGGTTGGGAGATAGAGTGTTCATTGTTGAAATTGTAGGGTTGGATATTGATGTATTGATGTTATAGATCGTGGATTGTTGATGTGTTGGATTATGGATTAGCCATCGATGAGTTTGGAGGTAGGTATCGTGGTCATGAATGAAGGAGAGGTGGTGCTACACGTGGCGGACGAGAAGGCTATCAAACCATATGGATGAGGATGAAGAAGAGTCTGTACCGAGTACTATCCTCTCTGAGAAGGATCGAGCATACTTAGTGGTGTTCCAGAGAAAGTTGAAGACAGTAGGAGTTGGCGATGATGCACCCACTTCATCTTCGTTCTCGAATAAAGTTACTTACTCAGGTACCATAGCCCAATGTATGTGTGACTCACTCACTCTTGCCTCTTTTCCCACTACTAGATCATCGAAGTGGATCATTGACTCTATGGCATCCAGGCATCCAGGCATGCGACGGCCACTACAATGGAGTTCTCCTTCTATACTCGCCTAGCAGTTCTGTTGAGTGTCAAAACAACTGGTGGTATGGATCCGCCCTTGGTAAGTAAGGCTACAGTGCAATGTACAAACACTTTGATTTTGTCCAAAGTTTTGCATGCCCTTTCTTTCTTTGTCCACTCTTATCTATAAATGTCATTGTCACCAATTAAATTGTACTATTTTGTTTGATATTCCAAATGTGATCTTCCAAAAGAAGAGAACGAGCAAGATTCTTGGGACTGGACATGGGGTAGTAGTTTGTGGTACATGGATCGAAAGAGAATGAACTAAGACCTCTTGTCCATAGTAGAGGACTTATGGCAACTTCACCATAAGCGTTTGGGTCATCCTTCCTTCTCGCTTTTGAATCGACTATATCCCAGTTATTTGAAAAATCTAGTAAAGACAAATTGTTTTGTGATGCATGTGAGTTGGGAAAGCATACCAAGAGCTCATATGTTAACTTTGGGAGTAGGGGCTCTTGTGTCTTTGGGTCAAGACAATAAACGACTCTTTATCTCTCTTTGCAATTTTCTCCTCCTTCTCTCTTCTCCGCATCTTCGTGCGACCCATCCTTGATTCCTCGTGATTCTTTGTGAGTTCTCAATGAATCTTCCTCCAGTGCTGAAATCTGGGTGAACTATCACCTGCGCTCGATGATGCCAGTGATATACGGTTGTTTTCTGTCATGCCGTGGAGTGTAGGAGTTTTCACCTCTTTGGATTTTGGTATCTTTGGTTTTTGTTCGATTTTTATTGCAGGTTACTTGGTAGTTCTCCCCGTCGCGCCGTTGAGGATGGAGCTTGATTCTTTATTTGGTCAGAGCATTGGATTTGGCTGACGATGTTGCTGGCGGCAGCTGGAAAGCTCATGGCCTCACGCCAGATTCGAATCTCTATCCCTCTGTTATGATATTTGTTATTTGTGCTTACATGTGTTTTGTAGGGGGCATCTGACTTAATTGAGTTAATTGTGTGTAGATTTTGTTTAGCCTTTGTTTAAATTGTGTTTTGGGTTTTTATTTCTTTGTTTCTTTACTGCTTTTGTATTAGTTTTATTATTATTTCCTTAGTAGTATTTGCTTTTGTATTAGTTTTTTTTATTATTTCTCTTGTTGTATTTGTCTTGTATCCTGTTGGACGGTGGTGTATTTGGAGTGAATATAGACTCGAGTACTAATTATGGTAACTTAAGATTGTGTACATTGATGAGGGGACGGGGTAGGGTGTGGGTACAAGACATAGGTTTATGCTTCCACACTTGGAATGTGGGGACCTTGACAACGAGGTCTTTAGAGTTGGGAGATGTCTTAAGGAGGAGAAGAGTGGATGTGGCTTATCTACAAGAGACAAAATGGAAGGGAAGAGAGAGAGAGAAGTAATTGGGTACAAACTATGGTACTCTCGCTAGTTAGTAGGAGGAATAGGGTGGAATTATGGTGTTGGAGAAATTCAAAGGTTGTTTAGTAAAGGTGACGAGGTGTGACGACAGACTTATGGCGTTAAAAATAGTGGTTAGGCCGGAAGTGGTGAATGTTGTTTGCGGGTACGCACCTCAAGGAGTGCCTAGGCAACAGGGAAAAACACAATTTTTGAAAAAAGTTAGATACCGTAGTAAATAGCATACCTAGAGAGCAAAAGGTCTTTATAGGTGGTGATTTTAATGGCCATGTTGGGGTAGGGGTGGATGGGTATCAAGGTGTACATGGGGGGTTTGGGTTTGGTTTGAGAAATGACATTGGTAGGAGATCTTGAACTTTGCAGCAGCACATGATTTGATGGTGGTTTATACATTTTTTAAGAAAAAAGATGAGCACTTAATCGCCTTTCAAAGTGGAGGGCGAAGTACACAAATTGACTTCATCCTTTGGCGTCAAGGAGATAGGAGTCGTTGTACAAACGGTAAAGTGTTGCAGGGAGAGTCGTTATCGTCACAGCTTCATTTTTTAGTGATGTATGTCACTCTAAGAGGAAAAGTGGGGGAGAAGAGATGAGGCGATAACGAGAGACTACTTTGGAAGAACCTTAAGGGTAAGGCGGCTGTAGCCTTCATAAATATGGTCGCTCTGACATGTTTGGTTAAGCCGGTGGAGGATGCGGATCGTTTATGGTTTACCATGGATACGATCATTAGGGGAACAACTAAGGAAGTCGTAGGAGTTGCATCGGGAAGAGGGAGGCATGGTAGGGAATCGTGGTGGTGGAGTGAGGAGGTGCAGATAAAAGTTAAAGTCAAGTAAAATAAATTTAAGCAACTTATGGCAACCCACGGGGACGAAGAGAGGGTGCAACGAAATGAAGCGTACCGGCAGGCAAGGTCAGAGGCAAAAAGAGCGATGGCAGAAGCTAAAAGCAAGGCCTATTAGGATATGTATAGGAGATTGGACAGTAAGAAGGAAGCGCAAGGTATGTATAAGCTCGCAAAAGCCTGAGCCAGGAGAGTAAGGATATTGATATTGTTAAATATATAAAGAATAAGGATGGGAAAACCTTTTTGATGAAGATGAAGATTAGAAAGAGGCGTGAAAGATACTTCAATAAGTCGTTTAATGAGGCACATGATAGGAAGGGTGCAACGACCAATAAACCATTGCTTTGTTAGACGAATATCGGCACAAGAGGTGAAGGGGGACCTTAACAAAATAGGAAGGGTGAAAGCGGTGGGGACGGATCAGATACCGATTGAAGTATGGAAGTGCCTAGGAGAAGTAGGTGTGCAATGGCTAATGACTATTTTTAACATCATCCTACAGACGGGAAAGATGACAGAGAAATGGAGAAGTAGGGTAGTGGTGCCGCTCTATAAGAATAAGGAGGACATGCAACAATGTAGTAATTACCGAGGTATTAAGCTACTATGAGTCATACTATGAAATTATGGGGAAGAGTAATTGAGTATAAACTGTGGAGTGGAGTACATGTGAAAGAGAATCAATTTGAGTTCATGACTGGAAGGTTGACGATGGAAGCAATACATCTCCTCAGATGGCTAATGGAGTCTTCATATAGTCTTTATAGACCTAGAGAAAGTGTATGTATGAGAGCACGAAGACTAGTGAGTGGACACCGATGGGTGAAACAGAGTATTTTCTGATGCATATTGGATTACACCAAGGTTCAGCACTGAGTATTTTCATGATTATGGATGTACTCTCTCAGGACATACAAGATGAAGTATCATGGTGTATGTTGTTCGCAGATGACATCCTTTTAGTAGCAGAGACAAATAAGGAGGTTAACGTCAAGTTGGAGCATTGGAGAGTAACATTAGAGGCCAAGGGACTGCGCTTGAGTCATTCGAAGACTAAGTACATGGCGTGCAATTTTGCTAATGAAACGGATGAAGGTGGAATGGAAGTTATGTTTGCGAACCAAGTACTCCCACTGAAGGATAGTTTCAAATATCTAGGATCTATCATACAAAATGATGGAAGTGTTGAAGACAATGGTATACATCTCATCAAGGCCTGATGGATGAAATGACGATCGGCTATTGGAGTGTTACGTGATACGGAATTTCCAAGAAAGTCGAAAGAAAATTTTATAGGACAGTTATAAGAGAGGCCATGATCTAGGGATCAGAGTGTTGGGTTATGAGATTGTCACATGCAGAGAAGTTTGACGTGGCGGAGATGCGAATGTTAAGATGGATGTGTGATTATACGATACTAGATAAGATACCGAATGGGGTCTTTAGGGATATGCTAGGTATTGCATCTATCAGTGCCAAATTGAGATAGGGGAGATTGCGATGATTTGGACATGTACAAAGAAGGCGTGTCAACGAACCCGTCAGAAGAGTCGAAGGGCTCCAAGTTGAGGGAAGGTGGGGGAAAGGGAGACCTATGAGGACGTGGGAGAAGTAAATTCGATTAGATTTAGCGGGATTAGACCTCTCTGAGAACATTACCTCTGATAGGACGAGTTGGAGGCTCATATTAGGATTAGAGAGATATAGAGACATATAGGACAGGGGTATGCATATTGGATGTTGGGACAGGCGGGATAGTTAGGATAGACTAGTGACTAGGTGTTATTTATTTATTTACTTATTAAGGTATTTATTTATGCATTTATGTGTTTACTTATCTATGCATTTATTTTTCTATTTCTATTTCTTTTTTAATTTACCTATTTATATATATTTTTCTTCTTTTTTTCCTTTATTTCCATGGAAACGAAGAAAATAGTCTAATTATCTCTTTTGAGGTAGGGGTACGATTGCGTATGTCTCATCCTCCCCAGACCTTGCTTAAGAGTAAGATTTATTGGGTAGGTTTGGTTTAACTCGTGTGTCTTTGATTTGGTACATTCTGGTGTATGAGACCCTTGTCGCACAATAACATTCAATGGATTATCTCTTTTATTGACTGTTGCCCTCGTGTTACCTAGCTCTATCTTATAAAAATAAGAATGATATACTTGCTAGTTTTAGAGATTTTCACAAAGGAGTTCAGACTCAGTATGTAGCAGTGATGAAGGCTTTATGGTTTGATAATGGAACAGAGTACACTAATATGACATTCGCGGAGTTGTCATCTCAGGGTATTCAACACCATACTACTTGTTCATGCACACCATAGTAGAATGGGTAACAAAAATGAAGAACCATCATCTTCTTGAGGTTAACTGTAGTATGATGATTTCGATGAATGTTACTGCGATTTAGACTTAGCTAATTGTACTGATGACATGAAATACATATCTGGATGTTGCATGTTTGTAAGAGGCAATTTGGTGTCGTTCCACAACTGAAACATAGTAAAGAGCCATGAGCCTGAGTGTTGCAAAGATGATCTGGTTGAGATCCATATTGGTGGAGCTCAAGATGGACTAAGGGGTTCAGTTGAAGTTGTGTTGCAATAACAAGTCGGCAATCGATATTGCCAACAACCCTATCATGCAGCATGACATGACCAAGCATGTGGAGATTAATAGGTTCTTCATTAATGAAAAATTGAACAGTGGACTACTAGAGTTGGAACATGTAGATGATGTAGCCATCAAGGAACAAAGGACTTAGTTTGCTAAACTTTTTTTTTTTTTGAAAGGCCAAATTTATATATATTAGTTTGCTATATGAAAAGATGAGGTTAGTGGATATCTTTCGTTTATCTTGAGAGGGGTGTTTATATTTGTATTTTTTGTTGTTGGTGTAAGGATCTACAAGTAAATAGGTATTATGTACTCTACATATATACCCTAGGGTCAATTAATAAAATTAAGATTTATTGTGACAAACCTTAATTCCAATTGTTACCTTTTCTGTAAACTTAATTTTGCATCTCTCCCTCAGTTGATTTACTCATCTGGCATTCTCTCAAATAACAGAGTGCATTTACTCTTTCCTAGTAGGATTTATTCCAATTAGCATTTATTCTCTTTGTTGGAATAAATCGATAATTATGGTATAATTATTGATAGATATGGAACAACTCCTAGTTTATCCGTTTCCTAATTTTGAGAATTTGTCAGGGAGTGGGAAATTGCTTCTCTCTCCCCTATTTAAGGGGATGCACGGCTCTCTAGAGAAAACACACACAAAATCCATAACTCTCATGCGTTGAGAACTGCACAAATGCATATTCTCTCTAATTGTTACTTCACAACTTTCGAAGAAGAGATTTGAGTTGTGGCATTATACGGTAATTGATCTTTGATAACCTCTCGTTGCATATTCAACCGAAGGAATACGATTCTATCACGTTTCAGCACCAATAGAGATAACGACTCTATTTCAATTTACAGTGGTATCAGAGCCAAATTCTTTATTTTGCTTTAAATTTGAATTTTGTAAATTACATGATTATTTATTAATCTGTATTTAAATTCATTTTTTTCAATTTCACCCCAATCCCGCATTTGACCGTCGCCGCCAATGTTTGACCGGGGAATTGTCGTCGGTCACTTCCACCAGCAGAGAAATCGAGGGCATCATAGTGAAGCCCATTTTTTGTAGAACAAAAGCCCCAAGGTTCCAAAAATCAATTATCGTCGGAGTTGAGCTAATTTTGTCAGATAACATTTGGCGCAAAACCCTAGTGCCATCGCGGCTTGCCCGGACAATTGCTGTTGATTCTGAAGACGAATTTTGAAATCAAAGATACCTACGTGAAACTTGTTCAGTGGGGAATGAAGCCTAGTGGGTGCCATTATCCAATCTGTGTCGGAAAGTATCCGATTTGGTCATTGAATTTTCTGCAAGTGCATGAGGAAATAGGCACAATGAAAAACAATGTTTTCGGCAAGATTTGAAGAGACAAACGATTCTGTTTTTTTTTTTGTGGTTTTCCTGGTCATGATTCTATTCAAAATATTTATTAACTATGTATTAATATTTTATTGTTAACTATATGTCAATGATTTAATTATTCTGAAATTATCGATTAACTATGTGTTAATAATACAGCTAAAAATTATTCATAATTATGTTAATATATGTTATTTATTCCAAATTTTTAGATTAATTATGTGTTAATATATGTTAATAAATATTTTGAACCTTTTTGTTAACTATGTGTTAACAATTCCTTGGAGATAATTATACGTTAATTATTCTGTTTTAGAAAAAAAAAATATTATTCTGGACATTATTTATTTAACTATGTGTTAATTATTATTTAATTATTAACCATGTATTAATCAGAATAATATTTTAGTATTCTGATTTTTTTAACTGTGTTAATATTTTTTTGGTGATAATTATGTGTTAATTATTTTGTTTCAGAAATTTTAGTTATTCCGAATATTTAACTGTGTTAAAATTCTGTATGTGTTAATTAGAATAAAAATTTTGGTTTGTTTATTAACTATGTGTTAATAAATTTAATATGCTAAATATCATCGATAATTAAATGTTAGTTACCATGTCAAAATAAGGTCTGCAACAGTTGTACTCGTGAGTGACTGTCTATGGCTGATTTTTAAATAAGACCTTTGTAACTCCATCAGACTTCTGGGACCTCACATGGAATAGTGAGTATTGTCTAGGAGACTGGTTTTTAAGTGGGACCAATGTGATCCCATCGGCTACCTAAGTGCTTGCTGAATCGGTTCAAGATTCTTAGGCTGAATATTTTAACTACGTGTTTAATTAAATTGTTATGTGTTAACAAATTAATTGTGCTAATTAGTTTAGCAATAAAAAAATTTGTGAATTAGTTTCATTTCTTGATTATTAAATTTTCTTACAATATTTTGATTATATCGCGTGTGATAATTATGACCCTATCGAAATTTTTTTATGATCAAAGTTTTTTTTTTGAAAATTTAATTTTATTTGTGCCTAATGTCCTTCAATGTTTTTAAAAATATACTTGTAGATATGACACACACACACACAGTACGATTAATGAGCTCTATTCCAATGATAAATTCAATGGAATTAACTATGACATCTAGCACAAGAAGATTCTGTATCTTCTGAATGAGAAAGATGTCTTGGAGCACATTATTACTAGCATAGTTAAACCCGAGAAACCAAGTTACCCGAAAAATCCGAAATATAATAGGCAGAAGGTTGCTTATAATGAATGGTTCAAGAAAGATCGTTCTGTACCAGAGGCGGAGGTAGTGGAGGACCAGGGGTGCCATGATCCCCCAGTATTTAAAAAACAAATTACATGTAATTTTTTTATATTTATAGGTTGACCACCCTCAGAATATAGTGTGTATTTGTTTGATATAATGAATAAATCATATTTAGATCAATTGGTAAAATCTATGTTTTAAAACTAAGGGTTGAGGTTTTCGAATTTTGTAACCTCCTTTTTTCAACAATATTTTTTTAACAACGAAAAGCAAAAAAAATCGGTTGTTGCTGGGAATCAAACCATGTACAAACACATTGTAGTGTATTAAGCACTAAACTATAGTGCATTTATGATCTTTTATCAATTCTAATAGAATTTTATATGTTTACATATTTTGTTGGATTGTTGGTCAACCAAATTCTAAACTTTTGAAATAGTTTCCTTGTAAATATAATTGTTTTTTGGGAATTTATCAATTCTAATCTTGTATTTTTTACAAGTTGATTCGACTTCTTTTGACTGTTACAGTTTATATCGCAACATCTGAACGTGTATATTTAACCGGACAAAATTTAACCCGACACGACTCACTATGCTCAAACCAAAAAGGGTTGGCCCCCCTTCCCTTAATTTTCTGGCTTCACCCATGTTCTGCACGCTATACTACGTTGTACTGCATGCATGACGGCCTAATTGGATAATTCGAGGTACATTCCACAACTAAGGCAATGCGGGATAGCCTTAAGGGAACGTTCGGGCAAACATCAGCACAAAGCTTCGTACTCTGTATCTGAACTGGCTATAGTACAATATCGATTTGAGTCGACCTGTGCTGAACACATTTGCACCATGATTGCAATGTTGTGTGACCTTAAGGCTAGAGGAATTGAGATCTATAAGTCTGAGTAGGTTAATGATGTGATTCTTTCACTACCTGATAATAGATAGAATAGTCACTGGATTCCATTTAAGACTTTGATGTCCCATACGAACCGAGTATATCCCGAAAGAGTTCTCGGTCCAACTCTATCGATCACATCCGGGGGTTGGCGTCATCTCCTTTATCAAGGCAGTCATCTCATCTACTCTTTCTTATTCCAATCCCCACAAAGAGCGAATCCACTCCCACTTCAATACCCACTCCGCCCTCTCAAGCCTCCATTTTGATGCCGCCATGGAAAAACAACCAGTTGCCGCCAAGTATAAATGGATTACTAATTTTCTTTATACCACCAACACTTTTAAAAAACATAAATAAAGCAATTGCAAACACACATATAATCCAAAAGGTATGACGTATAAGAAAGGAAAGGAGAGCTCTGGCGATTCTGGTTCCAAGGAGAAAGGGTACGGCCACTCTCTGACTGAGATTGTCGTGGGGAAGAAGAGGGACTCGACTGAGGTTCCTGATTTGATTAATGGTCGATCTTTGGCTGAAGAACTACTGGTGAGACATTTCGAGAAGGATGGAGGAGTTAACCCTCGGGAGTCCGATTTGGATCCACTATGTGGGGGTAATGATTTAGTTGTTGAAACGATCGTAGGGGTAGTTGGAGTGCAAGTTGATGGAAGTGAAAGAAACACAGTGCCCGACCTCGCTGAAATGATACAAGAATCGGACGTAGTAATGGAGAATGTGGTGTCGTCCCCTGTAGCAACACCAGTACACTCTGACGAGAAAATGGAGGAAGAGGCTCCAACTGATGAAGGCTGGGAAATACAACGACGTCGTATAAATAAAGTGCGGGAAGGTATAACTGACGAAAAGCCTAGACCACTGTTGCTGGAATATGTCCAGCGCCTTCGTGCGGAGTGCGACTCCTATTACGCGTCGAACTTTTCGACGACATGTACAGAATGTGAGCTGCGTGATATCTTCATGGACTTTGGGAATGTAAGAAATGTGTTTATACCCCGTAATCAATCAAATCTGGCTCGCCGCTTCGAGTTTGTTAGATTTGCTCTCGATCCAAACGTAACAGAGAGGGAGAAAAACATGAAGGGTCTATGGATAGGAGCGTGTAAATTGGTGGTGAAAAGAGTTAGACAACCGGATGCTAGAGTGATCTCCGAGAATCTGAAAGCTAAGACAAGAACTCCAAGAAATCTGGTGGGCGAAAAAGAATCAGTGACACAAAATCCTGTGCAGAAAACTTTGCAGTTTGAGGTTGATCCTCAAGAGTCTAAGGCCCTGTTTTGCGCAAGCCTTCTTCTACTACTTCTTCTACTGCTTCTTCTACTACTTCTTCTTATTTTTAAAAGAGGTGGTGTTTTGCGCAAGTA
>JAOWBN010251762.1:0-11566 GCA_028565015.1 Pinguicula moranensis | reverse complement strand
GGTCATAGGTGAGCTGTGTACCATCCATAGGGTGATATGTTGACAGCAATGACCCTTGGCAAGCAATAAAATAATAGGTACGGGTGACCTGCTTAGCAGAGGAGTATAGAGACCACTGATGTTTGTTTTGTTAATCATGAGTGGCTAGTGGGTTGTATTAGAAAGAGCGACATGTGCTCTTTGGCTGGAAACATTTTTCTGTACATATTTTATTTAATGAAATTTGGCTTAACTAAATAAAAAAAAAGTCTATATTCTATATTCGAGCTACAAACTACACAGTTGAGGCAATTGCAAAATCCGTCACATAACCAATAGAATTAATACAAGAGCATATAAAAGTAAATAATTAAAAAGGTAAATTCTAATTAAACTAGGAAATAAAAAAAATAGAATACAAAATAAAATTACAGGACCAACTAGAAAAACTCCTTGAAGATTAGTAGTGCTCCCGCCTTCGAATCTGAAATCCAGATGCTCTCCTCCCCGTCTCGGCGGGCACAACCTTGCAACAGCTCGGGAGTTGGGTTGCTCGCACTCAACGGCTCCAGAAAACTCTCAGGGTGTCTTGGGCTTCACCGTGCCCAGGTGAGAATAACCCCAGAATTGTAGCGGTGGAGGAAACATTACCAGTACTCGAGAACTCGCAAAGTGAAATCCCGGTGGCTGCGCAAGGAATCGAACGGATTTATGCTTTTCACCAAAAAAAACCTGAAAAAAAAATTGAAGAAGAAGAAGAAATCGCAAAGAGATATGGCAGAGAAAAATCGCTAGGAGAAAAATCCAGTTTGTCGAATTAATTAATCCTAATTAATTCGTCTTGACCCGATCTCGATCCATTTGCAAAATTAATTATGTCTTACATAATTAATTTGTTATGCTTCAGTTCATCAAATGGAGCGACCCAGTAGGATCAATATCTAGATCGGTGATAAATTAATCTCATTAGTTTATAAATAATAAGTAACATATAGCAATGCATTATGATCTGATCTAGTATAGAAAAATCGTGATCCTTTAATCTCATTTAGTATTAATTCTTTCATCACTTAATATCCATTAATTAATGCCAAGCGTAGGAATGTGTCATCTTTGACCATTAATTAATTAATTTCTTGATTTTCAGTACATAATTGCTAATATATGACTATACCATAATCACAAATGCATCCGTAACAATTATTACTACAGCAAGGGGTCCAGGGATATTAATCATATCATCCAAAATGAGACGAACAAAAGTATCATCTTAATAACTCATTACTTTCAGCCTGAGTCATGCATATTAGAAAAACTTACCTTTATAACTCATCGGTTAAAAGGAGAATTTGATAACCTTACGTGATACACATTCATCATCCATAATTATGAATATCTCAGATAACTGAATTAATACTATATGACTTTGTTGATGATACAAACACAATCCTTACAGCAAGTCAATATGGGTCAAGTCCAATATTCATGTACCCCATACATTCATATTTCATGTGATTATCTGTGAAATATGATCATACATTAATCCACATGCTAGTCCATATAGTCATCTAGTGTTGCTTTGCTAATGATTTAAGACTAGGGACTGATTTAGAGTTTTGATTAATTTGAGTCCTCAACTCAAATGATCCATAATATATACACAAAACTTAAGGAACAAATGATATACATCATTCGATATATATGAACCAACAAGTGCACCATCAACTTATTGGTGCTCTAGGTCACTAACCAACAAATTGAACTATAATAAGCCTGAACAACAACCACAATTCCTCTCAGGTAAGTCTACCAAGTTATTGGTCAGAGGTGGTGGTGCAAGTCATTGTCTAATGCAGTCTATTAAAGTATATGTATATTTATATATATGTGTGTGTATGTGTCTGTGTATGGCTGATTAGATGGTGAATAGATGTTGTTAAGATCTCCTCCCTATTAAGTGAATGAGTATGAAATCTAATTAGAGTTGTGCACCAATCTGCAAATAAAAATTGGGATTGATAAGATGACGGTCATGACATTATTGATTCATATATCTTTCTCTATGCTGATATGTTGATGACTATGACATGCTAGCTCCAATAAGTTGGAAACTATGAAAGTTTGTGTGAAGTCATATACCGACTCTTCTTTCCTTTTTCATACTCTAGTTGAGTTTTTTTTCTAAAAGCTAACGTTTATATTAATAATACTAAGTATTTACATGGACCTTTTATGGGTACTATTACAATCAGTGGCCTATGATCCAAGATCAAAATTAAAGGAGAACATAAGCTAGAAAACTTATTTACTTCTCCACCAATCTAGTTGGTCAAGCTTATACTACCCTTCTCTGTGTGTAGCTAAGGGTGAACTACCGAGACTCCCCATGCATCATCTATGCGTGTGAGTAGACTTAGCATTTGAGTCATTGCTATTATCTGCTTTTCTACTGGAATAATCATCATAGCTATCAACATATTCATGCCTTTGTGGGATGAGTACATAGCTCAAATGTGTTCTATAGAGCCATCCCTGTAGTGATAGTGGCTAAGGGTGAACAGTATATAGCTCATCTAGCCTCATAGACATCACAGAACACTCGGCATCAAGATCATGGTCATCGTAGCTTTTCAGAAGAGCGAAACCTCGTTGCTATCAACTTATCATTCTTCAGAATGGTACATAGCTCTGTTTCTTCTACTGAGCTACCCATGTATTTGAGAAGTATAACATATAATATCCCAAACAAGATCAATGTAGGAGTATCAAGTAGATTCTGCCCATTACACTCCTCTAACTTTTGCCATTTGATGGCTTGATGTAAATGTAGGAGCTACTCTAGTTGAGTTGTGCACCAAAATCTATGAATTGGATTTTGATAAGTTGACAACTATGAAACTTTGAGAGTCATATACCAGCTAGGATTTATTATTATATGATCTATCATGCACTAGCTACCATAACACACACAAAGAGGTAACTATAATTGCAAAGGATCAGTCTGATTGCATCCTTCCATCTAGACCCTAACTACTGGACTCTTGGGAGTGGATGAGTTGGCTGAGTCTAGCTTGCTATAGTTAACCCCACAAATGCATGTAACAATGGATTGTTCCCCATGTAGTCTTTCCCAGGTAAATACTAGGGATGCAATGTTGTTGGGTAGACCTCAACCTGGGACTAGAAACACAAAGGCTAACACTATCAAGCCATTTGTACAGGAAAAAACAAGCAACACTTAGTCTGATTCAAAGAAGAGAAAACTCTACACTGACCGTGACAAGGGGCATGAATGAAGCAAGGGACCAATGATGCTATTTTATGACAAGAAAAAACGTGGAAGATGGTGTTAGTGAGATAAATTGGGGTACATCAAGTAGACACCAAAGTTTGGTAGAACTGTTAGTAAATAGTAGAGTAATATCAATTATTTTCATTTTTTTCCTGTTCGGTATTCTTTAACGTTTTTCTTTCATGTACTTTAAACTATGTACTACTTATATTTCTTAATGGAATTCTTGATTCTATATGGTGGTGTTACACGAAAGCCAATTATAGAGGAAACTCAATAACCTTAGTTGTATCCAAGCTTCATATCAAAGTCTTACAACCCATTGGGGAAATAGAAGAGCGAGAAGCCATAGGAAGAAGAAGGAAATTGAAACTGAAACAGGCCAAGTGAAGATGCTTGAAAAACAGAGGAAAAAAGGAAGAAGAAATAGAGGAGGCAGAACAGATTGAAGCAGAACATACAGTCTAATTCATATTCAGATTTTAGTTATGTTCGTTTTTTAAAAGTCGTGTGTTTACTTATTAAATCGTTAGTTGTTTTTATTTGAAGAAGTCATCTAGTTAATGGAATCGGGTTTGTATTACTTGAGTCTTGTATGGTCAGTTAAGTCGTTGGCCAAGTAGTGGTAAGTGGGTCGTACTCCTTTAAATATTTGTCGCCAGTCATGTACAAAGCCATGTCGAATTATGAAATAGCTTCTTTCCCTTCTTCTCTGTCTTTCCTCTTCACTCTTCTTCTGTCCTGAATCAACTGGAATCAAGTAATCCTCTAACTGGAGTGTTACAATTGGTATCAGAGCATCATGGTCCACTTACAATTATGAGAAATATCCATCCCAGAGCTACCCCGTAACAAAAATCCGCCTCCCCCACCTACGAACATCCCCACTAAAACAAATGCCTATGCCGATGTATTGTTGGGTAAGCAATCTGAGCTTACAGATTCCACTGACACTCCACCCCGCTATCAAACCGGGGGCATACAACCAGCATTAATGGAAAAAATCGTTGAAACAATGAATGCCCATTTTGTTGTGAAAGACTCTAAAGTGCAATTGAAATTTGATGATCTACACCAAAAAATGCTCTCCATTTAGCAAGAGATCCTGCAGCAGTTACACATCCGCAATGACATTGCTTCTAGTTCCAAGAACCCTCAATCCCTATTGGGAGATCCTCCTTAACATGCTGTCGGCCCCTCACACCCACGATTAGAAGGTTTTGTCTAGTTTTACCACCATCACTCACCTTATCCACCTGATTTGCGATCATATGGACCGTGGACATAAATCTAAGATGCCCTTCACTGATTTTCCTAAGTTCAATGAGACCAATCCACGGTCTTGGATTGAGAGAAGTAATGCTTTCTTCTTTATTTATAGTGGTGTGTCGTATGCCAAATGTTTGGACTTTGCTCGAGTTCATCTTGAGGGTGTTGCAGATGTGTGGTTTAAAAGTTTTGTTTATTCACGACCTACTATTTGGGACTCATACACTGTTGCATTTTTTATACGTTTTGATACTGAGAATCGAGGTAACTTATTAGAAAATTTTATGTGCCTCAAACAAAGGGATAATGAAGTATTGCAAGATTTGTTGGAACGTTTTGATTCCATGGTTACCGCTGTCCAATTCCATTATCCTGAATTTGATGAGATGTTTTACCGTGAGAAATTTGTGGGATGTCTGAAGCCATCACTTACAGTCGCAGTGTAGGTTCAACACCCCAAAACATTGTTAGCACCTATCTCTATTGCTCGAGAATAGGAGCTTGCTGTCAATGCTCTCCTTTCACAACTTACGCTGGGTACTCACAAAACTGTTGTTCATCCCCGGCCTGCCCTTGCTTTACCTCCTCCACCATACAAGTCTGTCAAACCAAAACTATTATTAGCACCACCTCCCAGAAGTAGGTTAATTACTGAGGAAGACATGGAGGAGAAAATTCAAAAGAGGCTGTGTTTTAAATGCGCAGCACCCTTTGTTCCAGGACATCAATGTTCCACCAAAGTATATGCAATGGCCAGTGAGCCTCTGCCTCTAACTGATCCTGATTAAGAGATAGAGGAAGACCAACTAGAATAGGGAGTTTCGAGCCAAGGTCTTTTGTCATCAATGCCATCTATTGAAGAGACAACCTAACTACCTATAGAGTGAAGGGGATTTATGAAGGACATGCATTGCACATTCTGTTTGATGGAGAGAGCTCCAACTGTTTTATTATGAGAAGTTTTGTGCACGGATGGGTTGTCCAGTTGAGAAGATACATCCTATGAAGTGGAAGTGGTTGATCAGGTACGCCAAATTAGTGACACCCACTGTCCAGCCTTCAAGCGGACTATGCAAAGTATGCAATTTCAATGTTCTCCTAGAACTTTTCCCCTGCATAGCTATGGCATGATTCTTGGTGGAGATTGGTTTAAGTTGCATGGTCCTGTAGCCTATGACTCTAATAGCATGGTCATTACCTTGACCCAAGGTAGTGAAATAGTCCAAGTGCAGACTATCAGAGATTCTTTTGAACTACAGGTATTAACTGCTGATCAAATGTCTAAACTTATTTAGAATGGGTTGGCTGTAGTGGTTGGGAGAGTATTCACAGTAGATTCATTGAATAATGAAGGTCACATAACTGCAAAACTTTTTAGTATGGATATAGGGCTGGTGAATACAGCCTGCTTTCAGTTTGATCATCAAGGCAACCCACGGCCTACTCAGGACACAGACTTAGCAAAACTAGCAGACTTTGATCAACAACTTCATACATTATTATCTGCCTTCTCTGTCGTTTTTCAGGAGCCAAAAACTCTACCACCAGTAAGAGGAGTGGAACATAACATAGCCTTGCAATCAGGGGTCATCACAAAAAAAAACAAGCACCTTACAGAACGCCTCATTAGCACAAGGATGAAATTGAGACAATTGTTCAGGAGTTGTTGCAGTCTTGTTTAATCCGGAGAAGTCACAACCCTTTTGCTTCTCCTGTCCTTTTGGTAAACAAGAAATATGGGGGCAGGAGGATGTGTGTAAACTATAGACATCTCAACAGCCTGACTATCAAGAGCAAGTTTCCTATTACCGTGATAGATGAGCTGTTGGATGAACTACAAAGTGCAGTGTGCTTTAGTAAGTTGGATCTGAGATCTGGTTACTTCCATATCAAAAGGAATGAGCAAGACATATACAAGAACAACTTTGTCACTCATCACGGACAATTCGAATTCCTAGTAATGCCTTTTGGTTTGTGTAACGCCCATGCTAATTTCCAAAAGTTGATGAACCAAGTTTTTTCATCACATATCCGGCATTTTGTTTTAGTTTTTTTTAATGACATTTTGGTCTATAACAAAAGTTGGGATGACCATTTACAGCACCTAGGCCAGGTCCTATCCATTCTGCAGCAAAACCAGCTATACACTAAAGCCTCCAAATGCTCATTCGGCCAAACCTCTATTGATTACTTGGGGCATATCATCACTCAGGAGGGTGTTGCTACTGATGGTGATAAAATCATTACTATGGTAAATTGGCCAAGACCATCTCACCTCAAATCCTTGCACGGATTTCTTGGACTAACTGGCTACTATCACAAGTTCATCCAAGGCTATGGCACAATCAGCAAACCATTAACACACTTACTAAAAAAAGATTCATTTCACTGGAACAATGAGGCTGAAGAAGCTTGGCAGACTCTGAAGGTAGCAATGAGCTCTGCTCCAGTCTTGGCATTACCCAATTTCAACCAACCTTTTGTCTTAGAAACTAATGCCAGTGACAAAGGGGTTGGTGCCGTCCTGACACAAGTTGGACGCCCCCTAGTCTACTACAGCAGGGATTTAGGACAGAGACAACTCAGTTTATCCACCTATGAGAAAGAACTATTGGCTATTGTTCTTGCTATCAAGATGTGATATAACTACATCCAAGGATAGTCTTTTATCATACGAACTGACCAACAGGCCATCAAACACTTACTGGAACAATGGCTTCACTTGATGTTGCAACACAAAATGACCTCCAAGTTACCCGGGTTGGACTGCACTGTCCGGTCAAACCTGGAGTTGATAATAAGGCTGTTGATGCATTGTCCAAATTTGGACCAGGAATATCTGCTCAATGTCATGACATCACTACATGTCAAGCTGATTGGATCAATGAGATTATCTTCAGCTATGCTTCTGATCATCTGCTGAAATCAATCATCCAGGCCAAGGCAGTAGACAACAATGCCTACCCTAAGTACCAACTCCTTAATGGCCCATTGAGGCGCAAAGACAGTATCTACATTGGTAAGAATACACCTCTAAAGCACCAAATCATTTCAGTTCTTCATGATTCCCCGAGGACATTAAGGTACCAGGTAACACTTAACCATGTTAAACTTTAGTTCATTTGGCCGGGTATGAAATCTAATGTTACAGGATGGATAGGAAGTTGTGAAGGTATGTGTTAAGTGTAAGACAGACCTCCCCGCACATGCTGGATTATTACAGTCCCTTGAAATAGCATACTCTCCATGGAACAACATAAGTTTGAATTTCATTGATAACCTACCAAAATCTGATGGAAAAACCGTGGTGTTAGTTGTGGTGGATCGCTTCAGTAAGTACTCTCATTTCATCAACCTCTCTCACCCATATTCTGCTGAAATGGTAGCTAAGTTATTTATAGATCAGATTTACAAGCTCCATGGGTTACCATAACAGATTATTTCAAATAGGGATGCAATCTTTACAAGCACATTTTGGCGTGAGGTCATGAAATCATAAGGGGTTCAATTAGCCACAAGTTCAGCCTATCACCCCCAATCTGACGGCCAGACAGAACGTGTGAATAGATGCCTTAAAACTTACATTCGTTGTATGTGTTCAAGCAAGCCTCATTCTTGTAATAAATGGCTTCCACAAGCTGAGTATTGGTACAATACCTCACATCATTCAAGCATTCGGATGACCCCTTTTAAAGCTCTTTATGGCTATGAAGCTAGACATTTACCAGTTCCCTTATTGCTAGACACCACAGGGAACAGTCTTACTACATTCTTCTCAGCCAGAGTCGAGTTACACAAGTTACTCCATCACAATCTGAGCATGGCCCAACAACGTATGAAGATAAATGCTAATTGAAATTGAGTTGAGCGGCAATTCCAACAAGGTGATGATGTATATATAAGAAGTTACATCCTTACATACAAGATAGTCTTCAATTTAGGAAGAACATGAAGTTATCTCCTAGATTCTATGGCCCTTACAAAGTCATGGATCGCATTGGTACAATGGAAAACCGTCTGGACCTACCACCATCTTCAAAAATCCTCCAAGTTTTCCATGTCTCCTTGCTCATGGAAAAGCTTAAAAATCGTGAGATACGTTCTCCAGAGATACCTACACTGCTGAGTGATGACAGTTTCAATATCCTCCCTATTGCCATTCTGAATTCAAGGATCACACAAGGTGTGAAAGGACTGAAACAACAAGTTTCAATATCCTCTCTATTGCCATTCTGAATTCAAGGATCACATTGGATGGTTCAACACCTGAGCAAGCCACATGGGAGGACTATGGATTCATGAAACAACACTTTCCTAACATCCATCCTTGGGGTCAAGGATTTCTAAATGAAGGTGATATTGTTACAACCCATTGGGGAAATCGAAGAGCGAGAAGCCATAGGAAGAAGAAGGAAATCGAAACTGAAACAGGACCAAGTGAAGATGCTTGAAAAGGAGAGTAAAGGAAGAAGAAACATAGGAGGTAGAAGAAGCAGAACAGACAGTCTAATTCATATTCAGATTTTAGTTATATTCGTTATTTACAAGTCGTGAATTTACTTATTAAATTGTCAGTCAGTTGTTTTATTTGAAGAAGTCGTCTAGTTAATGGAATCATGTTTGTATTAGTTGAGTCGTGGGCCAAGTAGTAGGTAAGTGGGCTAGACTCCTTTAAATATTTGCCACTAGTCACAAAGGCATGTTGAATTATGGCCTTTAAATATATACAACTTCTTTCCTTTCTTCTCTGTCTTTCCTCTTCACTCTTCTTCTGGTCTGCACTGCACTGTGATTCAACTGGAATCAAGTAATCCTCCGACTGGAGTGTTACACAAAGTTCAAGTAAACCTTTGAGAATTAGCAACGTACAGTGCAATCCTTCTCATAACATTACTTCCAAAATAAGTAGGGAGAACAAGCATCAAGTATATCAACCAACACATGCTTAATGTATTAACCAGTTTAATATGAACATATATGTGAGACCATTGACAAATTTTGAACACTAATGCAGAACCATAACAATTGCAACTCCAATCAACAAGTGTTGAAAGAAAGCTAAATCAGTAATTGCATCACATTGAAAAAAAAACTAAGAAAATCCCAAATTCAAGAACTAGGGTTTCGGGATTACCTTCGGACGTGGGTGGGATTGGGTGAGAGGGAAGGGGGTAGACATGGTCGCCGGAGGAGGGGAGTCTCTGGTGAGTGTGGTTGCGAAAGGAGGGTGAGTCACCGGTGGGGCATGGCAGCGGCGCCTGAGCGGCAACGGCCCGGGAAGGTTGTGACACCCCGACAGTGGGATTGTGGAAAAGGTTTCAAACTCACTTGTTTGTTTGGTTATGTTTGAAGGAACGTTGTAGCATGACAATAAATGAAACAATAGCTTTCACTATGCTAAGATTTTGTAATAAGTTTTGTTGGGATTTGGTTTGAAACTTCTACCATAAGTATTAGGTTATAGATCTAGCGGAATTAATGAATGAATTAAAGAATATTTGAAAAATAATAAAGAGAATACGATTTTAAGCCCCGTGGTTCGTTGGATCCTTAGATTTCGGATAATCCACGTTAAGTTCCAGAAAATAAATACTCTCGTAATTCTTATTCCTCTTCCAAACGTTGCCAAACAACTTGTAGTTACAGCTCTTATCGTAACGATTACAGAACAACAGATCTATCTCACAAAATTGGCAAACACAAGTGCCAAAACAGAGCAAGACAACAGGTCACTTAACAATACACTTCGAACAATCGGCAAAGTAAGAAATCAGACGGAAAGTAGACGTTTTCACCGGAGAACTCGAGAGGGAGTCTCGAGAATATAAAAAAAATCTAAGATGAAAAAGTTCAAAGTATCGACATGGCCTCAATTTACGGTATATGTACTCCAAGTGAGCACCACTCTCAGTCACTCGATCAAGTTTAATCAACAACTACAATCTATTCTCCATAAGTAATTAATTTCCATCGTCAAATTAGCCTTTGAAACTAGTCGTTGTGATCAAACCGCTTCCATCACTGAACAACAACCATTAGATTGGGATTGGCCATCGAACAGTCAGGATCAAGTCGATCATTCGACTCTAGCTTCTTGATGAAGCTTTCAACGAGGGCCATCTGTAACAAACCGGGTGTTGTTACTGCTCCAGCAGCCAGCAAATCGGAGTAGATTTCAGAGTGAATAGTGAGGGGGAGATAGAAGATTGTAGAAGGAAGACCGAGAAGAAGTTTAGTCGAGATGAAATGTCAGAGAATAGAAAGGATCAGAACATTCTCATTCATGTCTCAAAACGTTGGATACAATATCTATATATACAAGAGTTTGCAGCTAACTAAAAGCGTACCATGATTTTCTAAAATATATCCATTACATACAAAATATTCAGCAGGCAAATATTAACTGAAATCCCACTTCCTCTCTTACTTCATGGGGTCAATTAGTCTCCTTCTCTGAAATCTTGCGCTGCCTGATGACCTCTTCTTCTTCATCAACCATTTCTCCGGTAAGTTACCAGTTAGGCAACTGGGTATGTTACACCATCGGATCACAAGTGTCTTGGATGATCGAGATCAATTGAATCAAGTTTCTTTGACAAGCTTTGTTATAATTTTCCGTCTTCTTTTCGATTCGTTTGAATGCATTAGTGTGTATTGTTGATGCTGATCTCGTGAGGTAAATGTTCGTTCTTTTTTAGCTGAAATTGTTTGAAGAAATGTTCCTTTGAGCTGTAATGGCGGAAGGTGGCTCTATGAAGTCCCAAAGGATCACTAGTCCATCGTCAAATCTTGATTCTCCTAAACAAAACGATTCCATTTCATTGTGAAGCCAAAAAAATAAAATCTATTTCTAAAGTTTCGTTTGTTGAATTTATTTTTTCTATTTGCTGTTATTTTTCTTAGTTCGTTTCAAATAATTTTATTTTTACCACTTATTTTTATTATTTTGAATTATTGCTCATTTGAAAGCTATTATTATATCATTTTATTTTTTTAAAATTGAGAACCATAAACAACAAAAGTTTT
>JAOWBN010251751.1:0-11567 GCA_028565015.1 Pinguicula moranensis | reverse complement strand
CATTGACAATAGACAAAAACTAGACCATCTGTGTCTGTTATATATGAATTACCTTGTTATATGGAGAATGAAACACAAAGTAGACAGCATCAGCGACTGAAAACTGCTTCCCCCCTAGTTTCTCATACCTGGCATATGCAACTGTAAGTACCTGGGGAAGAGTACAGAGATGCATATGAAGCTAGCTTTACGGCAAGATCTTACTTGTCTGACAAGGTTTTGTAACAAAAATCCAGAGCCATGAGGTAACAAGTTTGAGAGAGTTTGCCATCAACAACCTATGGATACAATTTTAACAACGTGAGAACCAAAGATATAATGCTGTGGATTAGTGATGAAAATGAAAGAACACAAGAAAAGGAGGGTCACCGGATATTCACTGGCAAGGTCAGGCTTGTAAAAATCATAAGCATGAGCCATGTGACTCCCCCTAAGCTTGCTTACAAAGGCAATAGGAGCATTTGGTCCTACTAACACGGCAATTGATGCAGCGCCTCCAGTAGGCCTAGCCGGTCCCTCAGCATAGACCTATCAAAATAAACAAACTAGTAAATCCAACAAAAATAACTCCGAAATACCATCAGAAGCTATATCAATAATTCTACATATTTCTTCAAGAGTTATAAATTGAAGAAAATCATGCTTAAGGGCGGGATTTACTGGGTATGTTTGGTTTGGTTTGATTTTATAAATTGAAGAAAGAAAGATTTTAAGGATCATGCTTGTACCGCACTGTCTGTGCAGACAACAAGACCATATCGTCCATCCCACGAACTACTTTCAACCCAATTGACACAGTTAAGTAGTGCAGCGGTGCCACCATAGCATGCATTGGTCGAGTCAACACCTTCTATATCTGTATTTCCACATTTCTGGATTCAATAGGAAAGTAAAGGATTAGTAAATGGTAAAGCATAAACCCACCATGTGTTGCAGCTAGAGCTTAAAAGAGCTTAGGCATAGATTTTATAGCAGCTACAAGGTTTTGTCAAAATAATAGCTTTTTTTAATTTAAATTACCCTTCATAAAAAGATAAAGTCAGTACAAAAGAGGTTCCTGTGGGATAGAGATCTCACGTGCCGAATCTGTTTAGTACATTCGAAGATTTGGTAATCCCAGTTTTTCTAGTCTAATGATCCCTCTGAGTCTTCTGGGAAGGACCTCACTAGCTGTAAATGTTTGATTGCTGCCTTTTGCCCCTTCTTTTGCAAGCCAGTCAACCGCTGCATTGCCTTCCCGGTATTGGTGGCATACCTGTACTCGCAAGCCAGCTTGAATCTCTTGTAGCTCTTCCCAAAAGTCCCAAAGGTACCATGGGGTGCAAGAATTTCTCTCCATCCATTCCACTGTCAGCATGGAATCTGTTTCCAGCAAGATGTTCATCCAGTCATTCTGTTTGCATATCCAAGGTCCAGATGTTACTGCCCTTAGCTCTGCTGCGTTATTCGTTCCTAATCCAAAGTGAGATGAAAATGCGGCCAAGCAATTTCCTTCTGCATCCCGGATGACTCCTCCCCTACCTATAGGGCTTGGATTACCAAAACAACTCCCGTCAGTGTTTAGTTTGATCCAGACTATTGCAGAGGAATGCTAGATAAGACGTGATTTATCATGGCCAATCTTCCCCCCTGCGACATTGTCCTTCCTTTCCAGCCCGAGAGTTTTTTCCTGATCCAACCAATCATTGTTTCAAACATCTGCTTAGTTACCTTCCCTGCTATCAGAGGAGCACCAAGGTAAGTCATAGGGAAAAGGCCCCTCTGAATCCAGTAATCCTTTTCCGCCTGTTGATTCTTATCCCAGCACACCTGCTGGATAGAATGCTCCCAGTACCTCTCCAGGACCTATTTCACAGCCCTTATAGACTTAACGTTTGCTTTTGAGAAAATCAGGATATCATCTGCGTACATCAGATGAGTTATCCGTGGAGATCCAATGGGATGGTGATATCCCTCTATTTGTCCTGAATGATAGATTGTTTTAATCATTTGTGATAGTGTCCTGCATCAAAATGAAAAGCAGGGGTGAAATGGGATTCCCTTGCCTCAATCCTTGTTCTGATTCGAAATATCCAAGGGAGACACCTCCCATTGTAACAGAGAACCATTGGCCTTTTATGCATTTCATCAGTAAGTCCACTGTTCAAGTATTGAAGCCTTTTGCCCGAAGAACACTCTCAAGGAATCCCCATTGTACCCTATCGTATGCCTTAGCCATGTCTAATTTTATCACTGCATTCCCTCCTGCTCTCTTTCTATGTATTGTCTGTATCAACTCTTGGGCAAGAGATATGTTATCAAATATGCTTCTTTGGGGTAAAAAAGCTGCTTGTTCTTCTGCCACTAGTCTGCACATGAAAGGATTCAACCGTTTTGCCATGACTTTGGATATTAGCTTGTATACTGTTGTACCAAGCTTATAAGTCTGAACTTTTCCAAGCTGTCTGGCCCATCCGTCTTTGCAATCAGAGTGATCAAGTTGGAAGTAAACATCCTAGGCAATTGTTCTCCTTAAAAAAAACTCTCACTGCTCCAATCAAATCAGGACTTGTAATATTCCAGGAAATCTTGAAGAAATCAGATCCAAATCTGTCCAGGCCAGGGGCACTGCAGCTGGGGATGTCCCAAAGAGCATCCTTTATTTCCTTTGTGGATGGAATAGCACCAATGAGTCTGTTCTCTTGCTCTGATAATTTGTCCAGAAACAGATCTTCTAGTTGGCAAGGTGGGTAAATTTGAGGCCAAAAGGCCATACATGAAGCGGCTGTCATCCACTTTAAGGAGATGCTAGGAGGGCAACAATTTGTAACAACTCCCACTGATGGGGTGCTGGATGCTCTCTTTGCGCACAAACTATCTGCAGAAGAGAACTTAGCCTTAGTCGTGCCTCCTAATGCAGATGAAGTTAAAGCTGCCTTATGGTCTATCCCAAATGGCAGCTCCCCGGGGCCGGATGGCTTTGGCTCTGGCTTCTTAAAGAGCACCTGGCCAGTAACTGAAGCTGACCTAGTTGCTACAGTACATGACTTCTTTGATGGGACTGATCTTCCCAGAATGTTTGCTACTAACTCCATCACTCTGGTGGCCAATGTTGATAAGCCAGACTCCTTTGAAAAATTTAGGCCAATCAGCTTCAGCCCTGTGGTTTATAAAACCATTGCAAAAGTTCTAGCTGCTAGGCTGAAGGGTAAGATGCCATATCTGGTCAGAGAGGAACAAGGAGCATTTCTAGCTGAACGGAGTATTTTTGAAAGCATAAACCTAGCGCAGGAAATGACACAAACTCTGCATAAAAAGCAAAGTGGAGGGTAATGTCATGTTAAAGTTTGACATGTCTAAAGCATTCGACAGAGTTAATTGGCAGTTTTTGGAATCAGTGTTGAGAGCTAAAGGTTTTGATGATGCCCTAGTTGATCTGATTAGGAGATGTATCCAAGATCAATGGTTTTCAGTGTAGCTCTATGGTGTCTCACTGGGGGTTTTCAAATCAAAACAGGGATTTAGGCAAGGGGACCCCCTGTCCCCTTACCTATTTATTCTTGTCCAGCATGTTTTGTCTTAATTGCTACATCAAGCTTTTACCTGCGGCAGAAGTGGACATCTCTCTCATCCAGTGGGCTCTCCACTCATATCACATATTATGTATGCAGACGACATACTTATCTTTGCAAGAGGGGATGCAAGGTCGATGGAAAGATTGATACAGACTCTAGGCCAATATTGTGACTGGTCAGGGCAGTTTCTATGTAAAGAAAAATCTGTTGTCTTCCTATCCAAGCACATAAGCCGCCTGAGGAAACATAGGATCTTGCATATCTCGGGTTTCAGAGAAAAAACCTTGCCTATGGTTTATTTGGGTGCACCCGTTTGCTATGGTAGAATCAGCAGGCAAGCATTAGAGCCACTCCTAGTAAAGATCAGAAAAAAAACTCTATGGTTGGAAAGGGAAGATAATATCCCAAGGGGGACGCCTAACACTAATCAAGAGTGTCATGTCTAGTCTACCAATCCATGTCATGGCTGGCTTGAAACTTCCTCAATGGGCTCTCACCGAGGTCAGGAAGATTATGGATGGCTTTTTCTGGGGGGAGGCAGGAGACGGACAAAAACTACATTGGAAGCGTTGGCAGGATGTTTGTAAACCTGTTGCAGAGGGAGGTCTGGGAGTCAAGGATCTTAAGGAGGTCTAGAAGGCGCTTGGCATGAAAATGTGTTTCAACATTATGGTGGGGAACAATCTCTGGCAGAAGTTTATCAAAGCAAAATATAATAGAACAGAGGCATTGTTGGTAAGGCAGAGCAAGCAATCGGACTCAAGAATATGGAAATATGCAATGAAATTTAGGTAAGAGGTGCAGGATAATGTCAAAATCATCATGCAAAAAGGTTCATCTAGCTTTTGGTTTGACAGGTGGTTGTCTTCGGGTGTATTGGCCTTAAGAGTGGATCAAGTGCTCCAAAGTTCTGCAACAGTTGCTGATTTTGTTGATCATGGACAATGGCAACAACAGAAGTTGCTACAGGCGGTAGGAGGAACGATAATAGAGGAAATTATTGCCACTGCTCCTCCATGCCAATCAGTTGGGCCAGATATTATGATTTGGAAGCCAGATCTGAGAGGCCACTTCACAGTGAAAACTGCATGGAAGATTACAAGTAGGGTTGAAAAACTGTCGGTGTCTGAATTGATATGCATAAAATACTGCCACCTAAAATAAGTTTATGTTCTTGGAAAGCATGGTTTAGGTGTTTACCTACGGATGAAAATGTAAGGAGTAGGAGGTGTTCAGCTTGCATCCAGCTGCCACTGCTGTGGCATCAGGTACCAAGAAACCACAAATCACATTCTTTCTGACTCAGATTTGGCCAGAGGGTTGTGGAATAGGGCGGCCATGCTGATGGGAGTATCCTTTGCAGATCCAAGGGGGTGGCGGGCCAGAATGCTACAATGGCAGATAATCACACAAAAATTAGGACTAAGAGGTTTACTATCCAATCTTTTGCCCTCTATTCTAACTTGGCATTTATGGATTTGCAGGTGCAAAGCTAGGCTTGAAGACATCTTCCATTCAGAGGAGCAGCTATGGAGACAGGTTAGAAATGACATTGCATCCTTAGCAAATCAGGCTAACATGTCCTTTGTTATGCCGATACAGGACAACCATTCAATGCAGCAGCTCAGCATCAACCTTGCCTTCAAGCCTCCTGCCAGAATTAGGATTATTTGCTGGGAGAAGCCCCCAACAGGGTGGGTGAAACTAAACTCAGATGGTAGTTGTATTGGCAACCCGGGGCCCTCAGGTGGAGGGGGTATTGTCCGAGACAACCAAGGGGACTGTCTCGCAGCTTATTCAGTTCCCTTTGGTTAAGGAACCAACAACAGCGTTGAACTACAGGCGGCAATTGAAGGCCTAAAACGGTGCAAGATAAAAGGATGGAGAAATGTAATGCTGGAAACGGACTCCATGCTGTTAGTCTCCTGGATACAAGCGGGCTCATGCACGCCATGGTACCTATGGGACTATTGGAAAGCTTTTCAGGCACAGGGGCAGGATATAAGGCTTAAAGTCCAGCATTAATTTCGAGAAGAAAATGCCATCGCAGACTTTTTGGCCAAGCAAGCTGCATTGGGACACTCTGCATCCTTTTGGAGCAAGAATGAACTTCCCAGTCTAGCTAGAGGCATGCTCAGATTGGATAAAATTGGGTAACCTAACATTAGGCTACGTTGACTCACCTTAGAGATCTAGTTATCACTACCTTACGTAGCTGGATGACTCTGTTTTGGATCTAGGGAATAAGTTCCCAGATTTCTCTTGTAAAGGTTTAGACTCTCACCTAAAGAGAGCCACATGAATAAAGGAGGAAATTCATATAATAAAAAAAATAGTTGGCAAGGTATGACATCCTCTGAGGATGGCATTTTTGCCTCCATGAAAACCACTGCTTCTTCATGAACCTGTTGGATGCCTTCAAGGATCCTTCCATCTTGCAACCTCATCCGTGTCACAACCCTTTTGTTGTTCTGAACCCTCATTGCAGCGTGGAAAAGTTTAGTGTTTCTGTCCCCGTCCTTGAGCCAGGCCTTTCTTGATACTTGGTCCTATCTCATAAGCTCTCTATTCTCCCATTCCCTTAGCTCAGCCTGAGTCTGGAGAAAATCTGCCTCTAGGGCATCTGTGTGTTGCAGTTGCATTCTCTGCTCCAGATCCTCCAGCCTTGTTTCAAGTGATGCAATCCGGAGATCCACACTGCCAAAGACTTCCTTATTCCAATACCTTAGCGCATATATCATTATTTTTCAGTTTTCTGCCAAGCGATTCCAAGCCAGGTCTGCCCAGAGTAGAGTTCAATACATCTTTGACCATGGGTAGGAACTCCATGTGCTAAACCCACATGTTCATATATTTGAAGTGTCTCCTTCCATAACTCTGCGTAGAGTTCTCAAAATTGATGGCCACCGGGCGGTGGTCAGATGACTTTATGCTCAAAAGTGTGTAGCTGCAATTAATGTGAGCCTCTAGAAAAGCCATATTTACTAGGACTCTATCAAGTCGAGCCCATGATCTAGCCACGCCTTGGCGTCCATTGCACCACGAGAAAGTAGGCCCATTCCTTTTGAGTTCTATCAGAGCACATGCCTGGATGCAGTCTGAAAATTCCAGCATAGGCAATGCCAGTCTGTTTTTGTGGCCACTCCATTCCCTTTTTGTTCTTACCACATTGAAATCCCCTATCACCATCCATGGCATTGTTGCAGGTTGAGTAGATCTGATCTCCTGCAATAGATCTCTTCTCCGAGTATATTCACATTTCCCATAGACAATGGTAACAAGCAGTCCATGGCCTTCGTTGGTCCACTTACCAGAAATTGCTTGCTCATGTTTTCTCAATACTTCAAATCCACCATACACTCTCCAGAATATCCATATCTTTCCATGCTCCTCTTCATTAGATGCATAAAAAGGAAAGTTCAAAAGGTGCGCCAGTGGTCTATTGTAATATTTTCACTGAGAACAACATGAATATAATTTACCAGCAAGAATAAGAGTAACAAAGTTTACTTTCAATGTTAGTAGTAACTGCAAGACAAAGGCAGTTAAATAACAAACCAGAGCAGATAGAATATTTGCCGAGAGAATTTTTTACTCGAATCTTGCTCGAGTACAACGACTGATTTATGTCTCCCATGATGGTCTCAAAAGCAACTGAACCAGAGTTATAGCAACTGAATATTAAGAGTATACCTCATGGAAATCACATATTCTATCTCAGAACAAAAGGCCATGCAATCTTGCCCAAGCCCAATTGTGTACTTCCCTTTGCTAGCTCCGTCATGAGCCTCCAGCACATCCTGTACGGCACATTTAACCATTTTTCAGGAAAAGGCCAACTCTATTCCAAAAGAACATCTTAAAGATTTCATTTTTGCATGTATTCAAATAAAATTATGCAGCATGTACTTAGGATATGTAATTTGTTGCCACACCACTAATTAACCTATGCTGGAAGGTGTTAAATCTGCTGACCTCCTCAGTATCAGAAAATCTATAATAAAAAAAACGGAAAGGAAGGAGAGAAAGGAGCAATGTACAAAGTGAATCTTGAAGTTTTGATGAATAAACTAAAATGGAGAGACAAAACAGTTGCAAAATGCAAACCAGGAAATATTAAATTATCAAGTGAGTCCATTTGAGAAAATCTAAAATCAATAACTTCATCGAAAAAAAATTAACGTGTTCTTGATTCCTCTCCTCTCCTAGCACATATTTCAAAAAATCCAGATACATAAAGGCTAAAGTTTTACTCAAACGAAACCTATAAAGATATTCTGTTAAGACCACGCAAAAGCAAAAGCCACTTACACGTATCTTACGTACATGGGATATCCGAATATACCTCAATTCAAACAATTCCCAAGCAACTCGAAGACAAAAAATAAATAAATCAATCTTTTCACCTGCTAGATGCAGGTCGGAGGAAAGTAAATTTCCATTGCGAGAATTCCAACGTTCTTGGCCATTCTTCCTTCACACTTGAAGAAAATGCAGCTAAAGCAGATCAATCAAGTGAAAAGTCTGTGTTGAAATCCCAGACTGGGCTACCCTGAGCACTTGTTTGCGATTAAATCTAACCACCATATAAAACGAATAAGTGCGCACAAGCTGGAAAACGTGCCAGGTCAGGATTGGAAAAATTGGGTGGCTGCATCGTGAAAAATGGCGTTGAGGGATGGTCAGTACGTAGGGGGAAAAAAAACAAAGAATTGTCTGGTTTTGGCTTGTATGTCTCCCTCTCTAACCAAGTGCGGAACTAGCCCTAAAAATTAGGGTGGGCTAAAATACCCTAAAAAAATTTAAGGGGTCATTTTTTTTGCCCCTATTTTTTTTCTGCTCAAAAATTAAAAAAAAATATTTAAATATTTTTTACAAAAAATTAAAATATTTAATATAATATAAAAATAACATTCAATCAAAATAATTAACAAAATTTAAGTAATTAAACAATAAAATATCTAAATATATCGCTCCCTGCGACCACTCTTACCGTAAAATTCATCGATAACAGAATTTGAATCAATGTTACTAAATAATTCTCGTTCAATATAAACAACCATCGAATCCGAAAAATATTGACTTTCCATTTTTGCGAAGAACACCTTTGACACGCTTCATAGCTGAAAATGCAAGCTCTGTTGTTGCAATAGTAACTGGAAGAATCAAAACAAGTCAGATCAGTCTGTCAATCAAATGGTAGTCTTGTGCCTTGTTTATTTCAGACAATCTCCGGCACAACTCAAAAATATTTGACAAATCTTGGAAGTTGTCATTAGAAAGTACATCAAACTTGTAATGTTGCAGTTGAGTTTTCAAATAGTGTTGTCTTCAAAGGGACCAATGACTGCATGGTGTATCTTCCCTGAGCTGTATAGAAAGTAATTATAAGAAGTACTCTCTCATTGAGAGCTGAAAATGTATTTGTTTGGCGATGTTCCATATTCAACAATGCTGGGAGCGTGTTTGTCATCTGTGACCCAAGTGATTCGCATGTGTTTATCTCCTACCAAAGAAATGTGAACCTGCAATGGCCATATGTACAACATTATTTCAAACATGAGCTCCTACCAATAATATAGTGGATAAGAAGTGAGCATATTGTTCTGATATTATTTTTCAGAATTTACCCACTCTGATCAGCTACTATTATTGATGTGTACCCCAGAACTATAGGGCAAACTATGAAAATGGCACCTGCCTGAGCAATACATAGAAGTTAGCCATTAACCAAACAAAGAATGTAACCCCTTTCTAAAATGGTTCAGATGATGAGCAACAGAAGAAATTTTCCACAGTTCTAACTCTGGTGAGGTAACTAAGAATAACACAGCATATGCCGAGTAAAGCTGTTTGGACAAAAGAGCCTCCATAACTCAGTCTCACCAAATGCAGTATGTTATACATTAAAATGGCTCCCTAACCCAATGCATAAATGAGCGTGGGAATTCCTCATTTCGTTTTCCCTTGATCTGCAATCATATCTTGACTTTGATCAACTCCAGCACCGCTAACTTCATCCTCCTTGATGTCACTGGAAATCTTATTCTCTCTTTCACACCACAACTCCCATATGACAGTTGCAATGCAATAAGTGTTGAACCAACTCCCGATGATTTACAAGAATCATCACAAAACACTGATAACATCTCATCCTAACCGCATATGAAAAAGGGTAGCATCAAAGAATATGACTCGCGGACTCCTTTTGATTGTGAAAATCAGAGAAATCTGTCACGAAATCTGTTTGTATTCCTGGACTTGTGGTTCAGCCCATGGGGTTTAGGTTCAATCTCAGTAACCCTATCTAAAACAAAAAAAACTGGCAACTCAACGGTAATCCATTTCCAGATTCAGCGTAAATAACGAAAAAAAGTAGGAAGCACACGGACGATAGAATAAAAATCTTGAATCATCCAAGAAAGTTAATCCCAGGTCACAGAAGTGAACAACATCAAAAGGGCTTCACCTGCTGAGGATGAGACGAAGCCTTTTTGCTCCACGGAAACGAAAGCGTACTACGAGGCGGTGGTCTGATGTAATCACCAACCGCGCTGGCAACGACCACCACCAGCATCACCCAGACCAGCTTCAGTTCCATGATTGGTTTATCGACACTTGGCAAAAACAGATCCTTGTCCGTACTTAAAGACCTCCTAGATTTTACTTTTTAGATAGATATTATATTATGAATCACGGGCCGTTGCACAGATCGAATCGGATCGAATGTATTTCTCACGAGTCTCTAAGACAGACGTAGCAAACAATATTCGAATTTCGAAGGATATTCAGGACGAGGAGTGGTCTTAAATCTTTTTTTTTTTGATAAATCTTATCATGCTAATATTTATAAAACGCCAAATAGTTCAAGAATAATAAAAAAAAAAATTTAATAACCCATGGTATCCGACTATCGGACTAGTCGACTAATTCGCAGGGACTCATGCACGACGTTCACAACACATGGATCGGGCCAAACGCGGGATCATGTGGCCCGTGGAATGTGGCTCAACACGCTTTCTTCAGCGGGAGTCGAACTCTACACCTCTTGACAAGCCATGATGATATCAGGGGCTTCAACCGTTAGCTTCAACTTATTATTCTTGAAGAAAGCGTGTTGGGTTCCTCTTGCTGAATTAGCATCAACATATCTCAGATGCTCCTGTGCTCTTAAACCACGTTTATAATTTAGATGACTTCCTCTTGCTGAATTTTGGTACAACTCTTCGTACGACTCTAGCATCAAGATGTCACCATATAAAGCCTTATATGTACTGAGGCTAAACACCTTCCAGTTCTGCCCATATTGTTGCCAGCAGAAGGATCTGCTCATGAATTACTCACACAGAGAGATCAGCTGCAGAATATGCTCCGTGACAACCTCCAAGAAGCTAGAGAAAGAATGAAAATAGCAGGTGACAGAGGCAGAGTGGAAAGACAATTCCAAATAGGTGATCCGGTCTTTCTTAAACTACATCCGTATAGACAACATTCAGTCCAATTTAGAAAGATTCTGGAGCTATCCCCACAGTTTTACGGCCCCTATAAGATACTAGAACGAATCGGCGAAGTGGCTTATCACCTTGAATTACCTGAAGGTTCCAGGATTCACCCAGTCTTCCACATTTCCTTCAAAGGGAAACTCAAACAACGAGAAATCATTGCCCCTGATCTACCTATCCTTCAACCAAATGAAGAGTTCCAGATTTTCCCAGTCGCAATCACAGATTCTAGGACCATTGCTAGCTCTAACGGCCCTATCACCCAATGGTTCATTCAATGGGTTGGATCTGAAGATACTGCTTTCATCCGCCAACATTTTGGCAATCAAAATCCTTGCGGACAAGGATTTCCAAATCCCGACAGCAATGTAATAAACAGAACAGTTGAAAACATGGTTAATTCTGATTGGGGATGTAAACAAAGACGAGGCCTTCGCAGGAAAAAATCAAAATAAGAATAAGTTAGCAACAGACAAATTGAATGAGAGTAGTTGTTTGTTTTGAATATGTC
>JAOWBN010251750.1:0-23395 GCA_028565015.1 Pinguicula moranensis | reverse complement strand
TCGTTTTGTATGTGTGAGCTTTGTTTAGCTTTCTATGTGGCAGTACTGGTTGTTTGTTGATTCATTTATTTGAACTCATTATAAATCTAGTCATTCAAATTTTCTCAAGCATTGAATGGTTGTAGATCGATGGTACTGGATCAGAAGATGAAATATTTGACAGGGTTTACCCGGTTTTTGCTGCAATGAGGTATGTAGTATATTTTGATACTTTGTGTTTCTGAAAACATATGATCATACAAAAGTTTTAGTTGCTTTTGAATAGGGACTGCTGAGGTCATCTCTAGAAGATATTTAATAATCTACTTGGTAGCTTGCTCTGTTATTCTCTTTTACGAGTATTTTCAGTTTTGGGAAATGCAAATCATAAAAAGAAACCTTATGCAAGATTCTTTTGTCATGCTCTGTCGAACAACATATAAAACTTGCTAAAAAAGGAGCAGATTTGTTTAATGTTCCTTAGTGCAATGGAACTCTTATCTAGTAGTTCTAGTTACCTCACCTTTCCCAGGTGTGGTTCATGCAATGGTCTATGAACAAATGAAAGGGAATTCCAAAATTGAAAAAATGCTCGGTAGAAGATAATCATGGTTTAACTTATTCTGTAACTTTTAATCTGATCTAGTACAACAGATAATTACTAGCTTTTTTTATAATTAGATAATGACTACCTTATTGAGCTGCCTTTTCTGTACACTCATTTGAAAGGTTAAAAGAGTTGGTGAATAACATCTCCTTTGATTATATATAAAAAAAACTTCTCCTTTGACCTGATCTTTCAGGTTGAATGGTATTGCCTTAAATTTTGTGGTAGTGAGTCAAAGCCTATTTGCACCAACTTTTACTCGCATAAGCTTGTACTGATACTCTTCATGGCAGGTAATCTTATGAAAAAGACTAGGTGATCTTATGAAGAAGAAACAACAGCACAATAGCTCTCCTTTCCGTCTCGTTTTTCTTCGGTTGGATTGGAACAGAAATAATCTGACTTAGTTGCGCTCACTCAGTCCTCTGGCCAAAGGATGGCAGCATTAGTTGCTTTGTTTGCCCTCCTTACTCATGATTCTAACTACAAATGCTACTTGTATTTAAATAGATGAAAAAGTCCATTTGATATTCCCGTAAACAGTTGTGGACTCAACCTTACATTCCATATCATACTACTACTGGATACTTGTACCATATAAAAGTGTGTTGTTCCGATAAAACAGTTCTTGTTGTTGTTTCTTGAAAGAGGAAAGAGTTTTGAAATACTATTACAGGGGCCTCAATCCATGTTTCAATGCAGCTTCCCGTACCACATCGATTTGATCCACATTGATAGCTCCAACTTCATGATGCTGCCATCCTGAAGGAAATGAACCATTCCTCCTGCGTGACAAGCATGAACCACTCGTCTGCCCATGGAGCACTCACAAGATCCAAGTCCTTCGACATCCTCAGGTATCCTCATCGCCGCGAACTTCCGGTATGTGCAGTCTCTTCTGAATGGGATAACTGGTGGAACCACTGATGAAAATGGGTTCCTAGAGGGTCTGCGTACTGATCTCTAGGAGCTGCCTACCTGCCCAAGATCCATGCCTTGCAGTACTTGGCTGCTTGATACTTGGTAAATTGGACTAAATATTTCTGGCACTATGGTGGCGCTTCGTTTTGAATGTTGGTGAACCTCTCTGTTGACGAAGTTAGCATCAGAACTTTAGCCTTGCACCGAGCAAGATAAAGAGCTATGGGCCCTCCCGAGCTTCGGAGTGGAACCGGTTAAGAAATACTTGAGAAAATCAAAGGCCAAAGGATAGCCATACATCATGCTTGTTGGAGATCTGATACAGCGCACGAAATTTCAACGCACGAACGCAAGGGCAAAACGGTCATTTCGCCCCCTTTCTTGCATTTCTTGCGTTGAAATTTTGTGCGCTATATCATTTTTCTGCTTGTTGATCCATAATTGGGGAATTTATGTACTTTACATATAATTTTTGTTTAAAATTATTTTTGATACTTCCAAAAGTTTGCTCTTCAAATTTTTTTTGCCCCGGATTTATATTCCTAGTTCCTGACTGGTTTCAACTTTTACTTGTCCAAAAAAAGATAAAAATAAAATAAATTGTATCACGCCACGTTGCAGTCAATGGTCTAATATCATTTCACCATTAAAACTAAAGCTTAAGATCTGTTTGGGTAACTAAACATCCAAGATCCTTCGAGATCCTTCACTTATTTTAACAATATTCATACAAATGCCATAAATACCCTCAAATCCATGCGCAAATGGCGGCCCATGTCCCTGGCCGACGAGATGAGAGAAACCAGTGCACGTGACTACACAGTAAATTTCTACAAATTTTTTTCCTTTATAAATAACCTATAGTTTGAGGCACAATATTTCATCGAGAAAAAAAAAAATTACTATGGCTCCTTTCTCTCGAACAATCTTATTACTAGCACTCCTCCTCTCTTGTTTATATGCATTAAGTGAATCAACTGCCACGGCCGCCGTCTCCTCCTCCTCCGCCGCATCAACGCCAGCGGCCAATTTCATCGTGACTTCCTGTCGTGTCACAACGTACCCCAGTGTTTGCGTCCAATCGCTTCGTGGATACGCTGCTGCCATTCAGGAAAATCCACGCCAGCTAGTGATGGCGGCGATGTCCGTGAGCTTGGAAAAAGCCCGATCCGCGAAGGTGTTCGTGTTCCGGCTCACTCGATTCAGGGGGCTGAAACCCCAGGAGTACGCGGCGATCAGGGACTGTTTGGAGGAGGCGAACGACGGCCTGGTCCGCCTGAGCCGGTCGATCAAGGAGCTGCAGAGTATGGGTCGGGACAAAGGGCCCGAATTCGTGTGGCATATGAGCAATGCGCAGACGTGGGTTAGTGCTGCAGTGACGGATTACACGACCTGCATGGATGGGTTCTCGGGCCGGGCCTTGAGTGGAAGGATTAAGAGCTCGGTTCTGGCTCGGATGAATGAGGTGGTGAAGGTGACTAGTAACGCACTGGCGCTTTGCAATCGACTCGGAGAAAAGTAGTTATGGAGTTTTGAGGGTTTTGTTTTGATGTAATATGGCCACATTAGCAATAATATGTTATGATGGAGAGTGGCTCAGGCTCACTATCAAGTAGATTTTATGGTATAATATAAGAATATAATGGTGACAAGTGAAGAAATTTACATGTGTTGAATGTGAAGCTATCATGTTGTCATTGCACAAGTGATTTAATTTTGGTTGTTCACTTGTATTTTGATCCAACGGCTGGGATGCATTGCTGCTGCCTCAAACTCATTTATGTAATATTCAAACTTGATTGTCCATTTGTATGTTTGATCTAATGGTTTGCATGCGTTGTTGCCTAAACTCCTATGATCTAATTTGGGTCGTTTACGTACAAAAATATCCAATGGTTAGAACTGAAGCGGTGTCTCAGAAATCGGACCACTGCGTGAGAGTTGATCTGAGCCATCCGTTCTCTGATTTGATCTAGTGGGAAACTGATCTAGACCATTGATAATGCTACTCATCCAGCGTGTGTGATCTATACTTATCAAGATTGAGTTAGGGACATCCAATGAAGATGATGTTGCAGCAGGATCCATATATCCATATGGTGACATGATACTTAAAACATTGAAACTTCGAGTTTTCGACAATGATTCAGATTCACTTTCTCTCTCTTTGTTGAGTCGCTTTGTCTTCTCTCTGTTCTTCGAGAGTTTTCTTTAGAGTAAACCTTCAGTTTTCTACACTCTTGTGTTTTTCAGGCATGTATTCGGCTTGATTTTGGATCTATAGTGACATGTATTGTGTTTGAATTTTGTAATTTGGAACTTCACTATTTTGTGAGATGTTGTTTGAATCTTGTAATTTGGACCTTGTTCCTCGTTCAATGACGGAATAAATAGCAACGAGTATCTAATTTCAGAACTCAATATGGACATAGTGAGAGATTTTTTATCCGACGAACTACTGGACTTATATTGTGTTTGGTTTGCTTTTGTATTTTATTGCTTTCAAGTTTTCATTCAATAAGTTACTGTGTTTTGTGAGAATTGATCTAAAACTAAAATATAATAATTTTTTATAGGATTTTTGGTTTGTGCGTGTGAAGAATTTTTTGACGGCACATTCGAATTAGTCAAGCAAGTCCACTTGTGAGTGCTCTTACCATAACCGAAGCCACAGTCAATAATGGCCGACTAATCACATGGCTTTTTGTCAACAAAACTTTGGCAAATTCGAAAGACTGATCGTAATAATTGAGATTATATTGTTAAAGTATTATAAAATAATAAGAATAATAATAACAACAAAATTAATAGTAGACTACTATCCGATTCATTTCACTATGACCCTTCATCTGTTTTGGATATTCAAATACATTGTCAGTAGATCTCCAAAAAGTTGGCATGGGTGGAAAAATCCAAATCAGTGGGGGGTTAGGGAAAAAAAATCCAAATAAAACTATTTTTTATTAGTTTTTTAATATTTTATTAAATTTTTAAACCTTTCTTCACCTCCACAAACAACTCTAGATCAGTCTCTGGATGCACCCTTGCGGGTTTGGGTATTGGTACATGTGAAGAATTTAGCGGATCCGATACAGTTGGCTCGACTTCGGATGCGCGTATATAGGCCAACTTATAAGATGGATATAAGTTACTGAAATAAAAAAAAAAAAATTAGACTTTATTTGATTGATATGAGTGTTTTCGAAAGGCTAAACCCTGTGGGGAACACCTTTTTTTTTTTTTTTTTTATGTATATTAAATTACCTATCTTTGTGTAACTATTTTTCCACTTATTATGTCAACTAGGAATAGTTTTTGTATAAGTTTTAGCGCACTAATATATTTGAATTGTTTTGATAATCTTATTTTTTTTTTAAAATAATTATTTTTGTAAAGGGCTTCTAAACTTGCTCTTGGGTTCCAATGAAAAGGGTTCAGCCAATTTGAAACTTTTGTTTGTGTAGCTCATTTAGGTTTCTTTGTATAGGCAAAATTTGAGTTCGATAGTCAAAGAAAAAGATGGATTCTTACTAGTCCTTATTGAACTGGTTGGCAAGGCAAGTAGCCCTAGCCTAGAGTAGGCATTTGGACCGGCCCAAAATGGCCAGCCCAACCCGTTCAGAGATCTGCTGGCCTATGTCGGATCTGGTTTACGGACCGGCATACAATTTGACATTGTATCTTTTGTTCCTCTTTTTACTTCTCTTTTTACGTTTCTTTCTTCTACTCATTTTGTATTTTCTCTCTATTCCACGAGTCACATACAACATAGAAGCAGATAGTCTTTCGAACAGTAAATTCCTTGTTGTGCTGAAAACCACATGAAAATCGATAGAAACTTTAAGAATTAAAATCGACAACCGAACCACCAACCATATAAAATAGGATTAGGACAAAACTAGAAAAAGAAAGTTCGGTTACTGTTGGCATTTTTTCCAACCATTAATTGGAATTTTTCGACGGTTCGTTTGCATAGACAGAAAAAGAAAATTCTTAGTCGTCCAAATATTTCTTTAACACTACAACAGGCGCCAGTCGACGACAAGTTTTATATTTTCTTCTTATGTTCTTCTCAATTTTGTTAGGGTAAGAGAGGATAATTTAGAGATATTATTTTTATATAATTTTTATTTATTCGCAAAATTATCATTAGAATTAGAAGGAGAAAAAACAAATCTCCTACCTACATGAGAAAAATAAGTTTTAAAAAAAATAGAAAATGAAATTTTTTTAAAATATTATTTTTGAAATAATCTGAATTTTTTTCTTTCTAATTTTTAAAGAGTACAAAACATGTCTTAAAACATGCTGAGATAAATTGATCGCACTTAGTGAGTAAATCTTAATTGGGTTTGGGTTTATTTAGGCCCACTTGCAATAATTGTCGGCCCATGAAGTAGATCTGTTCTGCCTAACTTTGCATTCTTCATGCCGGATAATGGATCATTTATTAATCATAATTAGTGAAATTTCTAATTTCCCATAGGATCACAGATTCCTTGACTTACCCAAAAAAAATATATTTATGAAATGTCTTAATTATTCCCAATAATTTGATGAAGACGCGTTGACACTCAATTCCCAAAGCTCGTAGCTACCAATTATTAGGGTCGTTCATCTTATACGGGGGCCAGAAAACCAACTCATTATCCACCGTTGGATCATGATGGGTTAAGATGTTTTTCACCGGATTAGAACATGCTCGCAACTACCCTCTAGGTACGGAACAAAAAAAATAAGTCAACATTTACCCGATTCAACCCTGATAGGGCTTGTCTAGAGGTTTTGTGTTTGAATCTCCGCTAGAATAATATGAATTTTGCGCTGTAGACAATGCGTCAGGCCAACGATCGTGAGCTTCGACCCGAATTTAGCCCAATCCGTATTGGGGGGTCACCTGAGGCGGGTTTAGGGGATTTGTTAATTATGAATGTAGATGGATACCCTAGACTAAAAAAAACAAAAAAAACATTTACTCGATTCGGGAGCATCCAAAATCATTGACTATCCTAGGAATTCTATATGATCATAATCTGATGTAAGCTGGCTTTTGTTTATAACTAATTGAAATTGAACCGTTCAAATTGGAGCAGACAAAATTTAATGAACGAATCATCAAATAAAATTAAATTAGGGAAATAAAACTTATTCCTGGATTGTTACATCATTGATTCATTTCTAGGACAAATAGTGAAGACGCATGAGCAGGGTCCGAGGGTGGGAGCACTGGCGGATTTAGGTGGGGCCAGGGGGGCCATCCCTTGCCCCTGGAACGTTCCTAGGGGGCTAAGGCCCCCTCTCCCCTCAAAAAAATAAAATAAAATAAAGTATTTATTTGGGCCCTTTTAAAAAAATTCTCTCCCTAAATTTTTGGGTTAAATTTGACATTGTGTAGGAGGATTCCAATTTCCAGCTTAAGCACACAGACACAAATTGCCTGTAACATGAGCTAGGGGCACAACTACCTATCAAAAAATAAAAAAAAACTAACCCAGCCTGGTCGCCCCATGGGATACTGGCGCCACCATTGCACACAGGTCTATTTCAAGGTTGGATCCCAAATTTTTTTTATAGGGGGGTAAATTTTTTGGTGGTGTATCAAAAAATTTTTAGAGTCGGAAATATTTTTTTTAAAGGGATTAAGTTTAAAGTAAAACAATCCAACAAAAAATCACTATCTAATAATAAAACAAATTTTAAAAGTAATATAATTTTTTCAATTAAACTGTAAAAGTAACAACTCGAGGTATTCACACATATACACACGGATCATGTGATTTCCCCCAAAAATAAAATTGAAGAAATTAATTATATCAATCAAACACCTAAATTTAATAATGTGAAAATACTAAAAGAGTTTAAAGGGGTAAGAGGGTGGGGATGGCATGGAATAGGGGTAGGGTGACGGGGTGGGGGCTATGCCGGGATTCCCTTAGATACTCCCTTGGTCTATTTGTATTTGCATTTATTGAAGAATTGTGAATGTAAGCATCGGATTCTGTAAAATAAAATAAGAAGATGAGATACGTTACAAGAATTGGTATCACGTAACCATTCTTAGAATGGCCCTTTGATAAGTATAAGAGATTGTAGTGCTTATCATTTTGATATTTGTATGCAAATTGACTTTTGATTGTTGTACAGTTGTTGACTCTATAAACAAATAAATGAAACTCTACAAGTTGTGTAGTCCCATGGCTGTATCTTAATTGATGGTAAACACGTCTCTATTGTTCCTCAAATAAATAATATGTTTTTTTGAATTTCCTAATATTAGTAATTATTTGAAGTAGCATTTTTTTACCAATGAACCTTGATGTTTTTTTTACCCAGGCACCCACAATTTACCTTGGTGATATTTTTTCAATCAACGATGGGATTCAATCAACGTGTCACTAAAACTATATTAAATTTCAGTGCTTCTATTAATAATGTTGTTGAATTTAGGTTGTAGTCTCACTTGAGCTATGCGTTGGGATTCAATCAACGTGTCACTTCAAATGATGCCATGAATTTTGAGTCACAACGAAAACATGTTATTTGTATATTTATAAGGGTAAGACTGCGTACATATGGCCCCCAAATCATAACTTAATTGAAAATATACTGGGTAGGTGGTGGTCTCACTTGAGCTATACGGGTTCATATATATTTAGCATTTGTCCTTGATTCCTTCATATGAAAATATATGAAATGATTTCAAGTCGAAGACGTGTATTTACAAGTAATAGACAGAACGAGAAGGACTTACTATTATAAATGGAGTTGAAATAGTTATTATTGATAATTATTTTAGATTTGTGCTAATAATGGACTAGATCAAAATAATCTTAACTTGATTGAAAATATATTGAATATATTGATATTGTAGACAGGATGGGAAATAAAAAGAAACCCTTTTGGTCGAGGAATGATATAGCGCAGGACAAATATGCGCAAGACAGCGCAAGACAATACAAAATAGACAATTATATCCCTATGTTAATTTCTGTACCAGTGTTTAACACAAGGATATAATGGTAAAAAAAACTCTGTCTTGTGGTGTATAATGGTAAAAAAAACTCTGTCTTGTGGTGTATAATGGTAAAAAAAACTCTGTCTTGTGGTGTCTTGCGCACATTTATCTTGCGCTATATCAGTTTTCCTTTTGGTCTGCCCAATTCATCAAGACATTGTCAACAAGAAGTACACGGATTTTGTATTAGCTGTACCATAGTCAACTCTTCCATATTCCTATTATCATCATCTATATAAGTTATAACCAAACAAAGACAAGAAAAGACATCCTCAAACATCACGAATTGTGATCAACAATGGAGCTCAAACTCTTGATCATCATCACCTTCGCCATTTCTTTCTCATTTTTTCTCCATCACTCTCATTCCGAATCTGCTCCCACAGACATAGATGGATGGTGTAACAAAACACCATATCCAGATCCATGCAAACATTTCATGAGACAAAACTCACATCCATTTCAACCTAAACACAAATCAGACTTCCGAAAACTAGCCATCAAACTTGCATTTGACCGAGCACTTCGTGCCGGCAACACCGCACGAACGCTCGGTCCGAAATGCCGGAACGTTCGCGAGAAGGCAGCCTGGTCCGACTGCTTACAGCTCTACGACAACACCATCCATGAACTCACCAAGACACAAGACTCAAACTGCACCGAGTTCGATACCCAGACATGGCTCAGCACCGCACTGACGAATCTCGAAACCTGCCGGACCGGGTTCGCAGAGCTCGGCGTGTCGGATTACGTGCTGCCGCTGATCGAGAACAACAACGTGTCCAAATTGATCTGCAACACGTTGGCAATGGGGGATAATGATACGGGTCACGAAGGGAAGACTTATTATCATCGGGATGGTGATTTTCCGGCGTGGGTTTCTCCTGGGGATCGGCGATTGCTCCAGTCTTCGGCTACGGCGAATCTGGTGGTGGCGCAAGACGGTTCTGGGAACTTTAGGACGATCAAGGAGGCCTTGGATGCGGCGGAGAAGAGGAGCGGGAACGGGAGGTTCGTGATCCATGTGAAGAGGGGAGTTTATAGGGAGAATTTGGTGATTGGTAATAAGTTGCAGAATATTATGCTGGTCGGAGACGGGCTGAGATATACGATTATCACCGGAAGTAGGAGCGTCGGAGGAGGATCAACCACCTTCAACTCCGCTACTCTCGGTGAGTATTAAGAGTAGTTCACGTTCAGCACATTATAAGTTGTTAACGATCTCTTTGGATAGAATTTGTTCGTTGAATAGTTCAACTTAAAGAGTAATAATTCCAAAGAAATAGGTTGTACAAATGGGGTAAATCTAGCTAGGGGTAGCCAAACGGTTTTGTATTTCCCGGAAACCCGAGATCCGAATTCATTAAAATTGCGGGACGGGAATGAGACGAGAATTCTGATCCCATCTATTTTTGGAATGGGTTCGAGTATGATCATTACCTAGATCGAATTCTCGTTTTTATGCATAGAACTTCCGGTATGAAAGAAATCTCAAAACCCAACTCATCATGTTACCAAATTCCCAAAAATTGCGGGAGTTCGGATATTCAAGGCAGGAACGGTGCTGGTTCGGATAGATCCGGTATGACCAATACCCGGATCGGTTATCTATTTGGCCCCCCTGATCTAGGTGGGCAATGGGCCATCCTCCCCCAAAAAAATTGTTTTGCCCCTTGAAAAAATTAGTCACCTCAAATTTTAGACTAGATTCGTATTACAAATGTATAATTTTCAATATTAGTGTGAATTTTTTTTTAAAATTATATGTTGACGTTGGCCCATTGACTTTTCAGCCGTGACCGGTTCGGGATTCATCGCGCAAGGCATCACTATTCGCAACACCGCCGGCCCTCAGAACCACCAGGCCGTGGCTCTCCGATCCGGCGCCGATCTCTCGGTCTTCTACCGCTGCGGCTTCGAGGGTTACCAGGACACGCTCTACGTCCACTCACAACGTCAGTTCTACAAAGAATGCTATATCTACGGCACCGTCGACTTCATCTTCGGCAACGCCGCCGTCGTCCTCCAGAACTGCATGATCTACGCCCGCCGTCCCATGGCCCAGCAAAAAAACGTCGTCACCGCACAAGGCCGGTCCGACCCGAACCAGAACACCGGGATTTCTATCCACAATTCCAGGGTCATGGCATCGGCCGATCTCGTCCCTGTTCTCCGGTCGTTTAGCACGTATCTCGGCCGGCCTTGGAAGCAGTATTCGAGAACGGTTTACTTGCAGACGTATTTGGATTCGTTGGTGAACCCGGCGGGTTGGTTGGAGTGGGATGGGAATTTTGCTCTGAATACTCTGTTTTATGGGGAGTACAGGAATTCGGGTCCGGGTTCGGGTACTAGTAGGCGGGTCAAGTGGAAGGGGTATAGGGTCATAACGAACCCGACTGAGGCGGCACAGTTCACGGTGGCTAATTTTATCGCGGGGCGGTCATGGCTGCCGGCAACCGGCGTACCGTTCACGGCGGGAATTTGAGAAATTATATATTTTTATTTCGTTTATTCGTCATTTTTTCACAATTTTCTTTTCACATTCGATATTTTCATTCATCGTGTGATAAATCCAGTACCACATGTTACAATAAATTGATTTTGTACGAAATTATTTATTTGTAATAATTCACATTTATCATTATAAATTAGCTTAAGCTCACATTTCAGAGAAATGATATAGCCGCAGAACATTTCAGGCGCGTGTGCAACACCAAGGGACGAAATGCCCACAATCCCCTCGTGTTGAACACTGGCACAGAATTTAATACGGGGGTATTTTGGTCATTTACCCATTGTCTTGCGCAATTCGTGCGAAATCTGTCTTGCGCTATATCATTTCTCCACATTTCAACATGAACTACCACAAAATAATTGTGTGCCGAGTTTAACGTCGAGCCTTCTACCAAATTTAGGGGCCCATGATCGTGGTTCCAACGAATTATTTGCACTCAATGGAGATTGAACATTATATATTTGATGAGAATTCAAGTCATCCACCACCATCGATTATCTTCACTTCAACGATATCTATAATGTAGTAGTAACTCTATTGTATATTCCATTTCAGATTGGCTGACTCAAACCATCCTTTGCCTTCTGGATTGTAAATTTTCCGAGGGCATGAACAAGGACTTGTACAAATATTGTAACTATTTATTTTGCTTTTTGCAATAAAATTATGCTTACCCAGAAAAGAATAATCTATACTGTATAACCTCTCGTGTGCCTGAACTCGATAGTGCCTTGTTATGATTGTATGTGTATACGAGTAAAAGTTGATACAAAGAGTAGTTGGTGGTGAACAAGCTTCGCACTTATGGTAGTGTACAAAATGATGACGGATGTATTATGTATATAAGTCTAATTTATTTATTTTGATTTCCCAAATTTATTTATCTGGCTCCAAATGTGAGAAAAAGGAAAGTTTATTTTTCGTTGTGTAGGGTTTTAGGGTTTTAACAATTAACATAAACGATGAGGGGGGGAGCAAAAATATTAACTTAATTTAAAAAAGTAATTAAAATAGAATAATAATTAAAAAAATAAATAAAGAAAACTAAAAAGTTTGAGAAATGATATAGCGCACAGCAGATTGGCGCACGAAACACACGGCAATAGAAAAAGCTAGAATGATAGACGTAAGAAATACAAAAAAAGGTGGGGCACATGTGGATGAATTGTTGGGATTGATATTTAACATGTATGGATTGGTGTTAAACATTTGGATCCCACCTTTCATGTGTTTCTTACGCCTACAATTCTCGCGCTATATCATTTCTCCAAAGTGGGGTTCCAATACAACAGAAACTGTCAACTTTTTCACTTGTCGTGCGTTTCGTGCGCAAATCTGCGGTGCGATATATCATTTCTCAAAAACTTTACACCTGATTATAATCATCCACATCGATGAAATGCCAAAATCTACTCGGCAAGCCTCTTATTCTTGGTGCATTTTCTTTGCAAATCCATAATTAGCTTTAAATTCGAGATCAAATCCAACCAAAAATTCATTTTCTGTCGAGAATGTCATTGAAAGTTATGATGATGATTGGGGATTTTGGGTTTTTGATATGTCGAATGATCTGCTTGCATTAATTACTTTTAAGTGACTTCTTAACTAAATTCTATTTAATATGGCATCTTTACTATTCATTTTCGAGAAAAGATGGGTGGTTCTGATTTCTCTAAACAAACAGTCTATAAAATCTGCTTGACATTTAATGCCAATAGCAACCGAATCTTCTCTGACCAGTTTTGTCTTGGTTCGGTTGTCGGTTTCAAGCTCATTTCAGCAACTTTCAGGCGGTTTAAACCATCCAAAATTGTCGGAGCATTTTTTTTTAATCGCCGATCATCGAATCTAAAAATATAAACTATGATCGAATTGTGTGACTTCTGATCATGGCTTTGACAACTGGTCAATCATCGATTGGCCAAATCGCCAAAAAAATCCAGTTCGAAAATGGGCAGTCGATCAATTTTGAATAAAAAATATCAATTTCTAACGAGGAATGATATAGCGCACGCTAGTCGAGGGGGCACAACAATCACGATAGGAGCAAAATAGTCGTTTAACACTTGCACGGATTTCAACACAGGGGCAAAATGACTATTTTGCCCCCTGTCATGATTGTCATGCCCCTCGACTGGCGTGCGCTATATCATTTTTGCTAGCTCACACTCTATCCTTTTTTTTTTATAAGTAATCAGAAGACTGAGTTCAGAATCACAGATCCTGAACACGTATTTTCATCTTAATTGCTACTTTCTTTTGGTAACTGGGCTCCTCCAAAATCCCTTCTTTTCTGGTGTAGATCCCTTTATCAAAAGCTAGAACGATAGAATTCTAGACATGATGGTATGCCTTATTAGAATTCATGTTGAGATTGCTTTATTGCAATTTATGTGATGTGATGTATGATAGACATCAATCAAATCAATCTTATCAATTATCAGCATTATGTTATGGCATTTAGTGTATCTTATAATGCCGCGATGGTCCACGTAGGACGCAGGAACTGTTCATGAACAGTTAATCGGTCTGTGACTCTCACAAGAAGAAAATTTGCTGGTTTCAGATCCGAGTGTACAATGCGTTCTTCGTGAATGGTGTTCAGATCCGAGCTTTCAACATTTTTAACACTTCATTCTCTCGAGTTTTCTTTCTCCCCCCTCTCCACTCTCGCCGACTAGGGTTTTCTCTCGAGTTTTCTTTCTCCCCCTCTCCACTCTCGCCGACTAGGGTTTCGCGACGGCGTACGAGAAGATGCTGACTCCTCCGACGATGCGACCCTTTCGTCGAAGGTAAATCAAATGCTTTTGCCGAATCCCTCCTTTTTTTGACCTGTTGGAAGCATTGTTTAGGATTTGCAGGAATTTGAGTTGAGCTGCCGCAGAAATGCGAGAAATTGATTTTTGCTTCATTTTGTGATTTTCTTTGTTCCGCGCCAAAAGTAGATAAGTTACGAGGTAGATCCCGTTCTTGCGGTCGATAGGGAAGGGCTTGGATCTGACGGCGGTCGCGATCACTTGCTGGATATCGAGGCGCCGGTCTGGTCGGAGTAGAGTGTTACCGTCCTCCACCACTCGGCGACCGAGGGCGACGGCACGGCACGGCGGTTTCCGGCTGAAATTGATTGAATGAAGTCCTTGATGAGTAGCTGTTTTTTTGGTGCCCATTTTCCATACCAGATAATGTAGATGTTGATCGGAGATGAGAGTACGGGACCCATGTGGTACCGGAGGTTTACCAAGTCCGATGAACCCTCAAATCTCTTGGAGGCGGTGAGAGATTTCGGGGGTAGACGGGGATTGAATATAGTGGAGGTCTGGTTATGCCGATGTATGTGCAGATTCTGTGTTGTCGATTTCGAAGCATTAGTACTCTGAACTAGAATGAAGAAAAAGATGAAGAAGAGTAGTGGGATCGACATACTTGAGTTTCTTGCACTTACAATATAAGTCTGTGACGTGATATTTATAAAGGGTAGAAAAAAGTGATAATGTGGTGTTGACAAAAGTGATATTTATAAAGGCTGGAGACAGCTGCAATTGTTGTTTATGCTTTCTAGTGGGCACTCTTGCTTTGATTCGTTTCTGCTTATTTATGGCACTTTTAGAAAGTTGGAATGAGTGACAGTCTGCTTTTGTTTATTGGAGATTGAGATTCAATATGAACAGATGGAAGGTCTCAATTTCAAATTTGCGGGGACACCAAGTGATTAATATAAGTTTGATAGGAGATGATAAGATTGAGTATCAGTCAACAAACGCTAAAGTTTCAATATTTATTTTGCATGACATCGTATTTGTATACACAATTGCAACATTGATGTCTCTCCATTATTTTAGTGGAACTAGAAGCTCTACCACAAGGAAAAATGGAGTAGAATAGCAAACAAAATTTAGTCACTTTTCTTTTGTCAAATAATAAAATTTTATTTAAAAAATTTGGCCCAGCAAACAAGACAAGTTTTCCTCACAATTCTGTTATAGTACAATATTAATGACATGGCTATTCGGTTATCTATTATCTAACCGTCGATTTTTTCAACCTAATTTTGAATATCCACTATTGTCCTCTCCAGTTTCTTCCGATAGACGATTTTGTTGCCGAAAATTTTTGGTTCGGTTGGCAATTTTGATTCAGGCCGGTTTCAGACAGTTTCGACACGATTTAAACTCGGTTCAGACCTCTGGCTTAACCAAGTTTTTTTTTTGAATTTTTTTCAAGAAAAAATTAGCTTCTTTCATTTTTAGAAAAAAAATATGTTCTTATATTTGTCATATAAATATATAAAAATTATGTATATATATATATATTAAGTTCCATAAAAAAAATAAACTTATATATAATATGTAGGATATGAGGCTCAATTTCGAAAAAAAAATTGAAAACTTTCAAATCCGGAAAATATGTGAAATCGAGTTCCAAAACGTGTTTAATTCATATTTTATATGAAGATTTAGCCGGACTTACCTCGTAATCAACTAAAAAATCAAAGGACCCGTGCAATCCAAGCCAAGAACCGTGAATCTCGGAGTTCCAAACGGAGGAAACCTCGGCTAGAAGCACTCCCTGACGAACAGAAGACGGCTACTCGACCACGATGACTTGATTCTGGCGACCACGGCGTCAGATGAATTCAAGGCGACAAGTTATTGTTTCGATCAAGAATTCGTGAAGAAGACGCAGACGAAAATCAAAAATCACGTCTATCTTTTAACCGACCGAGACTTTATTCTTGCATTTGGGCTCAAAACCCAAATGGAATTTAAAATTATTGACTCGAGCCCAATTGCAAATAATAACTTGGGATTTCAATCTCATTGAGCCCAATTCCATTAAAATGCAATTAAATTAGGTGATCCCACTAAAATTCAATTTATCCTCGTCCGTAAAACTCATCAATTATGTCTCACATAATTAATTTTTAATTCTTCAGTTCGTCAGATGGAGCGACCCAGTAGGATCCATATCTAAACCGGTAATAAATTCATCTCATTAATTTATAAATCATAAGCGACATCTAGCAATGCATTATGATCCGATCTAATATAGATACATCGTGATTTTGTAAATCTCATTTAGTATTAATTCTGTCGTCACTTAATATCTAATAATTAATGTCAAGCATAGGAATGTGTCATCCTTGACCATTAATTATTTTCTTGATATTTCAGTATATAATTGTAATATATAATTATCCCATAATAACAAATGCATGCGTAACAATTATTATTGCATCAAGGTGTCAAGGGATATTAATAATCTCATCCAATATGAGATAGACAAAAATATCATCTTGACATTCCATAACTTCCAGCATGAATCGTGCATATTCGAAAAACTTACCTCTATAACCCCTCGGTCAAAAGAGGCGTTTGATAACCTTACGTAATATACATTCATCACCCAGAATTATGAATATCTCAGATAACTAAATTAATATTATATGACTTTGCTGATGACACAAATACAATCCATCCAGCAAGTCAATATATGTCAAGTCCAATATTCATGTATCCCGTACACTCGTATTTCATGCGATTAAATAGATACCTCGTATCAATGATTTATGAAATATGATCATGCATTAATCCACATGCTAGTCATCTAGTTGTTCCTTTGCTAATGACTTTGAAACTAGGGACTAATTTAGAGTCTTGATTAAATTATGAAATTTCACAATTCGAGTCATCAACCCAAACAATCTATAGTATATACAAAACTCAAGGAACAAAATGATTTACATCATTCAGCATACATGAAACTAACAAGCGCACCGATTGGTGCTCTAGGTCACTAACCCAACATGTGGAACATTTTTGAGGACTCCACTGATCTGAACAAACCATGATTATTGTTAGTAGGAGAATCATGGCAAGAACTCCCACAAACCAACCATTTCTCTGCATCATCCCGTTTAGAAGAAACACTTTGTCTTGCAAAACTCCCGTTGCTGAAGCTGAAAACAGGCCTCCCAGGTGTAGCAGGAACTTCAATCATATTCCTCTTGGCCCATTCCTCAACATTTCTCTGACTTGAAATCTCAGAAAATGACTTGACAAACACTGAGGTTTTGTTTCCTTGAGATTCAGCTTGCAAAGAGGGTTGGTCAGGGAAGGAATCCAAAATGGGTTCTTTAAACTCGTCTTGCAAAACCCATTAATGCTCTCACATTTCACCAAAAGATAACACCTCGAAATTTCAACACAAGAATCACACAAAAAAATGCAATCAGATGAAAACAAGGTTGAGGGCTCCAAGAAGTTATTGCTTGACAGATCCATTGATAGAGAAAGAAAGAGTTCCCAAACTTGAAATTCCCTTCAAATTTATTTATATATTACAAGAGCTGGCAGCAGGGTTTCTTGCCAATGGGTATCATCTCTTTGTTGCAATAAGTAAAGAGTCTTTGAGAGTTAAATAGGCAAGAAAGGAAAATGGTAGTTTCTACAGTTCAGTAATGGCCAACATGCAATGCTTATGCAGGACAAAACTGTTGACAGAGAAGCTCTTCCCCCAATATCATACCACTCTAGTCATGCCGTGTCTGGAGGTAGGGGCAGTTGTTTGGATTTTGCAAGGAAAAAAAGATCACAATCTGAAATAGGAACTATAGAGTCTTGTCTTGTGCTACAAATGTTTAATCATTATCATTGGGATGAGAAAATGAGGATGCTTATGAAATAGTTTAATTTGAAAAAATAGGGTAAGAATCAAAGAATCCTAGTTTTTGGCCCCTGCCGTCAAAATCGTCCAATGCCCGGCGACGAGGAAGAAGTACACAACCTATTAATGCACCAAAGTTTTTTTTAAAAAAATACACTAAAATATTTTTTGGTATAGTATTACTAGGGATGCAATGGGGCGGGATGGGTCTTTGTATACATACGCCCCCCGCCCCCCGCCTTGTCCATTTTTCGTGTTTTATTATTTTTTTAATACATAAAAAAATATTTTGAATATTTTTTTATATACTTTTAGGGGCGGGATGGGGCCGAATTACCATATCAAGGTGTAGTGAGGTGTGGAGGCGGTCCCCGCACCCGGCTCCATCAGGGTATAAAAAAAGTGATTTATCATTTAAGTTATAAATCAGTTATTTATAAGAATAAGTTATTATTATTATTATTATTATTATTATTATTATTATTATTATTATTATTATTATTATTATTATTATTATTATTGCATCTTCAACAAATTCATAAAAAGTATTAGCTTACGGAGAGGCTATACATACAAGTTGAAGTTAAAATACTCAGGATTTGATCCATGTATTAAAAGATTTAAACATCTCCTATAACTACTAGAACCCCAAGATAAATGCAAAGCCCTTCACCAAATTTGACTCTATATAACATCGGTATACTGTCATGCCACGTATCCTTAACCTTCTCGGTATTGAAGGGACGGGCAAGTTCCCTGATTAGCACATAAGTTGATGGCAATGGTAAGTATAAATTGGCATGTATGGTTAGAAATGGCAGAGCAAATGGAAGCTCCTATCATATAATATAATATCCGACGACATCCATATTGCTGATGATAATATATATATTTTTTTTATGAGTAATAGAAATTAAATTTAGAGAAAGAAATTTTCAGTTTACACACTAAGGCAAATAAGGTTCCTTTTGTAAAGAACAATATTCCCAACTAAATACAAACTCATGGCGGGAAGAAAGTGCTAACACAAAACCGTGGGTGACATAACCAGCAAGATATCTTCACTACAGATGGGATTATCTCAAAAGTCGTGTGCCAATACCAAAGTTGCACCTGAATACGCTCAAGGAGTTTTTTTGCTACCATTTCGGAACCTTATCTCATTTCTTGTATTCCATATGTTCCAAATTGTCCCATGCCATATCGATTTCCACAAATTCGACATTACCATCCACTAGACCAACATGTGCTTGATAATGTTGCATTGGGGAGCAATGTCCAACATACACAAGACCGAGCCAAAGGTACAATGCTGATGATAATATTATATAAAGATAAATCGCACAATGTCCCATGTTATTATCATCATCATCATTAGATACTCACAAAACAAAACACACAGAAGAAACAAATTGTAAACTAGGAAAAACTGTTAGTTTAGTGTGACCTAGAACATTGTGCTTTGTTAGTTTCATGTATACGGAATGATGAAAATAATTTTGTTCCTTGAGTGTTATATATATATAAATAAATAAATATATATATATATATATTATGGATTATTTGGGTTGATGAGTCAAATTGTGAAACTCCATAATTTTATCAAACTATAAATTAATCCATAGTCTTAAAAGTCATTAGCAAAGGAACAACTAGATGACTAAATTGACTACCATGTGGATTAATGCATGATCATATTTCATAAATCATTGATACAAGGTATCTATTTAATTGCATGAAATATGAGTGTACGGGGTACATGAATATTGGACTCGACCTACATTAACTTGCTGGATGGATTGTATTTGTGTCATTAGCAAAGTTATATAGTGTTAATTTAGTTAACTGAGATATTCATAATTCTGAGTGATGAATGTGTATTACGTGGGGTTATCAAACGCCCCTTTTGACCGAGGGGTCATAACGGAAAATTTCCCGAATATGCACGATTCATGCTGGAAGGTATGGAATATCAAGATGATACTTTGTCCATCTCAAATTGGATGAGATTATTAATATCCTTGGGCACCTTGATGTAGTAATAATTTTTACGCATGCATTTGTGATTATGCGATAGTCACATATTAACAATTATATACTAAAATATCAAAAAAATGATTAATAGTCAAGGATGACACATTCCTACGCTTGACATTAATTATTGGATATTAAGTGCCAAAGAATTAATACTAAATGGGATTTAAGGATCACGGTGTATCTATATAAAATTGGATCATAATGTATTGCTAGATACCGCTTATGATAGCACTGTTTTAGATATGGATCCTACTAGGTCGCTCTATTTGGCAAACTGAAAAATTAAATAATTAATTATGTGAGACATAATTGGTGAGTTTGACGGACGAGAAAAAATTGTTTTTTTGGTGGGACCACCCAATTCAATTGAAATTTAATTGTAATTGAATTAAATGAGATTAAATTCAAATTATTTGCAAATGATTCGAGCCCAAATCAATTAAATTTGAATTTGGGCCTAAAAGCCCAAAATCATGAGAAATGAGATATACATCTCATTCGGTCGAATGAAATGCCATTGTTTCCGTCTACGTTTTCTTGTCTTCATTCGAAGGTTTCGACCGGAACAAATTCTCCAACGTCGTGAACGTCAATTACATCGCCGTGTTTTGCCGGAAAAGGGTCTAGCAGCCTCTTCTATTTAGCCAGGAGTGCTCCAAGTAGAGAGACTTCCTTTTGGTGGTTCCGTGAGAAACATCCTCACGGGTTTGATCGATTTCCGGAGAGTTCTTCAATTTTCCGACGAACTAAGGTAAGTTCGACTTACTCTTTGCTCTTAAACATGGATTGAATGTTATTTAGGGTCTGATTTCAAGCTTGGTCCAAAATTGAAAGTTTTCAAAAATTTCAAAATCGGCCCATTTAATCCTTCAAAAACTTATTGTAACTATATCCCTAATCTATGAATGAATACCACCACCCCTCAAAATGGTTGAAAAATATTCACTAAGGCCATATTGTTACAAAGTCTGTCTAAATATAGGGAACTGAGGCTTTTTGTCAACGCATCAGCAACTTGATCCTTTGTGGCTATGTGACTCATTTCCAATAGTTTACTGTTCAGTTTCTTTTTAATGAAGAACCTATCAATCTTCACGTATTTGGTTTTATAATATTGTGCTAGATTGTTGGTAATACTAATGGCTGACTTGTTGTCACTCCTCAGCTTCATCTTGGGCTCCTAGTCCATCTTGAGCTCCACAAGCATGTATCTCAACCAAATCATCTCTGCAACACTCAAGGCCACGGCTCTGTACTTTGCCTCAACTGTAGAACAAGCCACTACCGGTTATTTTGTACTATTCTAGGAGACTAGATTGCCTAATACAAACATGCAATATCCAGACAAGGACTTTCTGTTATCAACCCACTTAGCCCAGTCTGTATCAAAGTAGTCCTCAATATTCAAATTTTCGTTCTTTCGAAAGATCAACCAAAATCCAGTTACACTTTTAAGGTATTTCAATATTTGGTATATTGCATCTAGGTTACCCATTCTAGGATCATGCATGTACCTGCTCAGCACCCTCATGGCAAATGATATATCTGGTTGGGTATAATTTAGATATATCAAGCAACTTACCAATCTCTGATATCTTTATCTATCAACTGGTTCACATGCTTTTGCACTCAACTTCAATCTCTGGTCAATCGGCATCATGGAGGCCTTGCAATCCATCATACCAGTCTCATAGAGCAAGTTTATAACATACTTCCTTTAGGACAAAATAATTCTCTTAGCCCACGGGCCACCTCAATCCCAAGGAAATACTCCAGCTTCCCCAAGTCTTTTACTTCAAATTTCTTGCCAAGTCTCATCTTTAGCTTTGCAATATCACTCTCATCATCACCAGTAATGATCATGTCGTCCACATACACTGCAAGCATTGTGATATGACTACCATGTTGCTTAAAGAACACAGTATGATCAATATTGGTTTGCTGATAATCAATACCAACTAGGTCTGGGCATTTGGAATTCGAAAATGGTTATTTGCGATCCAAACCGAATTTTTTTTGGAAGTGAAGTTTGACTTCTGATCCATTCCATATTGTTATTCGGAATTTGAAAATCGGAATTGGAATTCAAAAATTGGATCGATGTTCAAAAATTCAAATTTTTTGAACAGGAATAAAAATAAAAATAAATATTTTGAAAATTCAAAAATTGAAAATCCAAATTCCGAACTGCAAAAAATACTTGAGTTTCATCTAAAATAATTTTTATAAAAAAATGTTTGGAATTCGGACTGCAAAAAACCGAACCATCCAAAATTCTAATTCAGAACTAAAATATGATTTCAATTCGATTCGAATTCGGAATTCAAAATTTTGGATCGGAATTCAAAATTTGGAATAGTTCAAAAATTGGAAATTCCGAATGGTTAGGACTAATACCAACCATAACCTTTTTGAACCTGTCAAACTAAGCTCGTGGAGATTATTTCAAGCCATACAATGACTTCTCGTGCTTGCAAACTTTACCAGCCATCTGACTGATGCCAAAGCTTGGGAAAATCTCCATGTACACTTCTTCTAACTGGTCACCATAAAGAAATGCATTCTATACATCAAATTGGTGTAACTTCCATTTATTTGATACCATAGAGATCAGGGTCATGACTGTGCTCATATTCGTCACTGGTGTGAAAGTCTCATCATAATCAATGTCATAAACCTAGTTGTAGAGATAGGAAAATAAGCAGGGCAAAATGGGACCGACCCAGCAGTAAAAAATGGAAAATGAGCTTGGCCACCTGTTTTTAAGGTGATGCGGCTTAAGCCCGTGAGTTTGGCCTGTCAACCCATTTTTATGTTATAAATATTAAAAATATATTTTGTTTACAAATAGTAACATGTAGCCTAATGGATAAAGCACTGGCCATTGCAATGGGAGGTTGTGGGTTCAATTCCCAAACCTTCCTGCTTTTTTACTTTTAAAAAAAATAAAATAATAAAATAAAAAACCAAAAAAATGGTAGGCCCATGGCTGAAACGAACAAGCCTAGGCCCGCCTGCTTTACAGTAAAAAACCCACTACCATTCAACTGACTTCTTACCAGCGACAGTGGCACGAGCCATCAGGTTCTGTTCTTCATAAGGGCTTCAAGCTCCTCTATTATGATAGCTTTCTACCTCAAATCTTCTTTAACAACCTACCAACATGTACAAATCGAGACAATATTCGGGAAGTATGTGTGAGTAGGAAACAGAATGGACAATATCAGGGGAAAAACCTTATATGTTGGTGGGACTCCTATATTGCTACGAGTGGTCCCCCTAACCGACTAGGGGTAGGGAAGAATAACATCAGGGAAAGGAGTAACATCATCTGAAGAGACTGATAGGTCTATAGTGGGTGTTGAAGATGAGGGTGGCCCCGAAGTCAAAGTAGTCCAGAAAATTGGGCATGGGACAGGCGCAAGCGACTTAGACAACTCTCTGGTCTCCTTTTTCTTCTACCACCGGGCATGGGGATTATGTCTCATGTACACTAAGTGTGGCCCCTAACCCTAAATTTCCTTCTCATGCTCAACTCCTCATCATGGAAATGTCTACAACCTTTACTATCACTGGTTCACCCCTATCACTACTACTCTTCCCGTCTCACCGTACACCTACAAGCGAGCCCTCAAAAGGTGAGGAGGACCCCTGTGAG
>JAOWBN010251739.1:0-11567 GCA_028565015.1 Pinguicula moranensis | reverse complement strand
CACATTAAAAGTAAATTCCACAAATTCAGCAAAGTTGGCAAATCTACCAGGTACCCTTTTATTTTGTAGTTCCCTTGTTCGGGACAATAAAATATGAGTTAGAAGGTTGGGACCGATCAGCTTGAATCTGATCAGGTTCTAAGGGGTCCTGAATTTCTTCAGGCCCCTCTAATTGGGCAAATTCATGTGAAGGAACATTCATGTCTAACTCTACCTCAATTGGAGTTTCCCTTACCTCATTCTCAGTTGATGTCTCAAAAGAATTTAAAGACAAACAAAGAAAAACAAGTTCATTAAAAATGACATCCCTGTTAGTTATTATTTTTAAACTAGGTAAACTCATGTCCCATAATCTATGTCCCTTAGTGTCTTCTTGGTATCCAAGAAGAACACACTTTAGGGACCTGGGATCGAATTTTTCAGACTTGGTGTGAGCATAAATTGTACAACCAAACAACCTTAAATGGATCAGATTCTAGTATCTACCGGACCAAACAAATTACGGGGTTCGAAAGTCTAATGCAGATGAAAGACTCCTATTTATCAGATAGGCAGTCGTACTCAGTGCCTCTCTCCAAAATGATTTTTTCAAACCAAAAGTGGTGAGCAAACATCTAACTTTATCTAGCAAAGTCTTATTCATTCATATTATAAAATTCTATTGAGGGATATACCTAACTGTTCTATGTCTTGTGATTCCAAAAATCACACCACATAGTATCAAACAAGGTATTATAAAATTCTAAGTTATTATCAGTTCTCAAGTATTTCATCTTGAGATCAGTTTGGTTTCTACCAGAATTTTTCACTCTTTAAATTTTGTAAAGCTTGATCTTTTGACTGAAGTAAGAATACCCAAACGTTTCTAGAGTAATCATCAACAATACACAAAACATACCTGCTACCACCATGTGTGGGCACAGGTTCAGGACGCTACAAATCAGCATACAAATACTCAACTTTTTACTTACACAAGTATATTCCTTTTGAAAATTCAAGTCTATGTTGTTTGCATAGTACTCAAGATTCACATAATTCAAGATCAGATAAACCATACTTTCCTAGACTACCTGAAGAATGAAAAATAGTCAAACATTTATGACTAATGTGACCTAATCTCAAGTGTCACAGTTTTGTATTATCATATGCAAATATAATTAATGCACACTCATTCTTATATTTCAAATATTTTCCCTCTAGAAAATACAGCCTATTTTTCTTTTTGCAGTCAGGATAGTTCTGCCATTTTTAAAAACATTTAAGATTCCATTTTCAGAATGAAAAGAGCATACAGTTTCTTCTAGTGCACCTAAAGAAATTAAATTTCTTTTTAACTCAGGTATGCACCTTACATCAGACATACATACTTATCTTTCATCAAATAAGTGCAAATTAATAGACCCTATACCTTCTACTGCACATATATTATGATTACCCATGAACACTACACCCCGTTTAGACTTATTTAGCAGTTCATTAAACCAGTCATTGTGAGGACACGTGTGGTAGGTGTAGCCTGTGTCTAGTACCCATTCTTTTCTTTCAGCAACATCAGATACATTTAAGACTTCAGACAAACATTCAGAGACATAAAATTTCATTTTCTTCTCTATTCTATTTTCGAGCAACTATGTTTGATTATGTTTTCTCAGCTACTTTCCTTTTCAACTTGAAACAATGCTTCTTAATGTGACCTTGTTTGTTACAATGGTGGCAGACTCTTTGTTCTTTATACTTCTTATTCTTATCCTTGTTGTTACTATCCTTCTTATAAATTTGTTCACCTTTTCTATTAGCAGGTAGGTCAGATTTATTGTTCTTAACAAACAAAGCATTGTTTTGACTATACAGGTTTCTCAATTCAAGTTCCCTAGACTTTAGACCTGACATTATAATTTCAATCTTAGGGACAACTCCTGAATATTGAAGTGCATTTTTAACTACCACAAAGTCTTCAGTTAAAGAGTTTAGCAAGATCACTAATTGCCTAGCTTCATCTAATTCATGTTCTGCTCCTTTTAGAACCTGATTCTATTTAAACAAAACTCATATAGATTATCATCTATTGTTTTACTTGAATTCATCCTAAATGAGAATAGTGACCCTTTAACAAATATCAGATTTGTGGTGGTTTTTGATTCATACACAGAGTTCAACTTATTCCATAGAGTTAGAGGATTCTCATCCACATCCAATTTCCTAAGCAAAAATTAGACAAATTGAGAATCATTAAATTATATTCCCCTTCCTTAATTCATATTCCCTTTTCTGACATCAACAGGCCATTTAGTAATTTCAGATATTAATGCATAATGGACCTTGTTATGTGACAAAAGAGCTTTTATTCTTTTACTCCACCCATTAAAGTCCTCTTTCCCATCGAACATATTTATTTCAATATTAGTAGTCATACTTTTATGACTTCTCTAATCAAATAATGTGCAGCAATGTTCGGGATCTAGAACTAAAGGGAAGTAATTCACATATCAGAATATTGTCACACACCACACAAACACAATAAGGTTAATAGCCTTGCTAGTTCAAGCACAGTAATAAGGCGACAAGTCCTTACACAAATAGTCACAGAATATGTGGCAAGCCTTCACAATTTGTTAAAGCGGTAAAAAAAAAAAAACCAGATGCAACGGCCACAAATCCTAGGGTAGGCTACAAGCCTTAAACAGAGCTTCCTAGATCTAAGATCTAGAAGTGCATGCAATGAAGTAAATTGATGAATAAAATATAGTAAATGTAAATCGGGGCGCTCACCACTCTGACAATGTTAGGAATGTGAAATTAGCTTCTTACTTAGCCGTTTAGCTAAGCTTTCACTCGTATGTTTCAAGATCCGTCAGAACTAGCCATTACGTCGCAAGAATCACTCGAAAATCCCCAAGAGCAGGTGAACTGGCTCCGATACCACTGTTATGTTTTTCTTATCGGTCGATTCTTGCAACACCAAGTTAAACAATTAGTAACTTCAATGAAAAGTAAATAATAAAAAAGTAAAAACAATAAGAACATCGATTTAATTCTCATGGTTTACCGAGTGAATAAACCCTCAGCTAATCCGCGTTGGAGCTCCGAATCTAGAATCTCGCCACTTATATTCCTTTTCTTTTCACCATAAATTAGTGTAACAACTAGTATAACTCCGAAACCTTTACAAAACCAACACTTCCGAATGAAAAAAATACTGCACTAACATATCTACAAAGCTACGGTGACAACAAGTCATCACCCTCAACAAGACTTCAAAAGAGCCTGAAAAACAGTGACGAAAGTTGGAAAGCCAGAGGTTCGCCGGGGAAGATCTCGAGGAAGGATAGAGAAATCCGAGAGAAAACAGGTAGTTAGAGAAGTTGAGTGTATCGAATTATTCCCCGTAAAGTGAGAGAAAAGCTCTTATATCAAGCTATTCTGCGATTCTGACCGTAGGATTAGATCGATCAAGCGGTCCACATTCTCTCCCGGTAAGTATCAATTATGGGCATTGGATCCGTGTTTCTTTAGATGGTTTGGATCGCTTGTTCCAACACTGCTTAATGTCATCCGTTCGATTACTTTCAGGTTGAACGGTCTAGGTTAGTGCATATTGTGTTTTTGAGGACAAACCCAGTCCGTTTGATCAACATTTATCAAGGGTCAGAAATCACAAATTACATTATACACGGGTTCAGATTATAAGATTTTCACCACACGATCACCATAATACATCAATGGTCTGAATTTAACTTTCATCAAGGGTAAAATAGTAATTACACAATTCCAAATAGAATATGGACAGTTTTGTAATTTCACATATCAACATATTCTTGTCTCTAACTTACGTTTAAGGGATCTTACGGTGCGAAGCGCAATCCCCTTTTCCGGAGAGATTAATAAAAAAAATTCTATTAATATTCTTTTTCTACTATTCTACATCTTCGCCAATAACATTGGAAGAATAAGTGAAATTCAGATAAGGAATAATTTGGCCCTAAAACGTGGCCGCTATCCTGAAGATTACTTATTTTCTTGAGTTATCCAAAATTTCAGTTTGATATTAATTATACTCGTGACATTCGTTATATTTTATTATTTAATTCTTGAATATTTATTTGATCGTACTTGGTAGAACGTTATTATATTGCCCAATATTTTGATTCCACCATACAACTTCTACAGAAAATAATACACTAATGGGTACCATATACTTTAATTTGTTTTTCGTAAATTACCACAGTAACACTAGCCAAGTTAAGTTAGACTATTTTATAGAAGTGTGTGCGGATATTTTAGTATTTTTCACATTCTGAGTGTAAATTGGCCATGTTATGCAACTTGTGGGCAGTGCCGGTGGCAGGCGGAGTCAGGAATTGAGAGGAGGGGGGTCAAATTTTTTTGAACAGATTGGATCGGACTAGATCAATTGAAGCTACAAAAAATTTAATTTTTTTTTTGATTTGAGCAAAAGATATAAAAAAAAAAAATTCAATAAATTTTATATAAATTTCTGAAAGTACATTGTTCAATAGAAATTTACCGTATATATCTAAAAAAAATTGAATTGACCAATAAAATGTTTAAAGTAAAAGAAATTCAAATTTGTTTTATAGGTCAAGGTTTTCAATTTACGAAATATAATTTATTAATAATAATCTCAAAATAAATATATTTTAAAAAATAAAAAATTAAAATTAAAAACTGTCCAAAACAAAATATGAAATAATATTTGTTAAATCGATTGCTATACTAATATCAATAATATAACAAATTTTATCATACATATTACCTGTTGGAGTGGTCTATCTGTATGCCTTTAAAATTAGGCATTAAGGGTTTGAAACCCAATTCCAGATAAAAAAAAATTCTATCTAAAAAGTTATCAAAGCGGAAAGAGGTAGGATTCGAACACCAGTCCCTATCAGAAACTTGTTACTTCCCCTTATCCGCTGCGCTAAAGCTTGCAATAGATACATTTAAAGAAACAAATTTCTATACATTATCTAAGGGGGACCAAATTAAAAATAAAAATAAAAATTGCATGTAAATTAATTTTTTTTAAAAATTTCAGGGGGGACCATAGCCCCCTTGTCCCCCTCCCTCCGCCCATGCCGGTGGCCACTATTTTGATTATTTCCTGCTAGTTATGCCATGTTGGCAAGGTTCATAGCGGCAACTATGCAGTTATTACCTTTTGTCGACCGACCTCTGTCACTCCGAGGTGGTGTCATTCCGGAGGCATGTTTTAGGTAAGACCATCGAAACCTTTCACGTAGAGGCGAAGCTAAAGGGACAAGGGGGGCCTTGGTCCCACCTTACCCCATCCCATCCCCAAAAAAGAAATTAAAAAATAATAATTTACATGTAAAAAAAATTATTTTCAGTTAAGTCACCGTTATATATGTACTTTATTTCAATTGTAGCACAATGAATGTTTAGATGAGTTGGTCGTGGAGCATTATTGGTTTCCATGTTGAGATTGATGGATGGAATTTGGGAGGATGCAGTTTCACCTCTTTCTTATCTTTTTGAAATCAAAAGAAAAAAATTATGCTTTTTACTGGATTCGAACTAGGGATGTGTAAGGTAGATACCAAAATCTTAGCCACTAGGACAATATGTACTTTATGAGAATTTGTAAGACTTTTTTTATATGTCATTCGATTCGAATTGTTATTGAATATTTTATTTGTTATAATTCATTAATATAATTATTTTTGATAATTTAATATTTTACTGCATTGTTATAGAACCTAAGGGTAGACAAACGAGAATTCGGGATGGGTATCGACCATATCCAAACCATCCCCAAAAATAAACGGGACCAAAAATTTGGTCCTGTTCCCGTCCCGAATACCCAAATTCCCAAAAAATTTGGGAATTCAGGTAACGGGACGGGTTTTGGGAATTTCTGAAATCATATACCTAAAAAATGGATAATCGGGACGGGTATGACCATTACCTGAACCCGTCCCAAAAATAAATGGAACCAAATTCTGGTCCCGTTTTAGTCCCGAATACCCAAATTTTCAAAAATTTTGGAAATTCGGATAACGGGACGATTTTCGGGAAATCCTAAACTCGTTTGGCCACCCCTAATAGAACCAAATACTAAACTTTTAAAGAAGCTATCTATTAAAGAAAAATTGTGGTTGCCTTTATATTAAATGATCTTAGTAACTTCGAAATATACATACCTGGCCGGATCAAAATCTGAAACAACAATAATATTAATATTAAACTTATTTTGACTATTCTAGTTTGTACCGCAATATCTGAACGTGCATACTCAATCAAACCAGATTCAACCCAACTCGACTCACTCTGTTCAGACCGAAATTTTTTTGCCCCACCTCACTAAATTTTTTGGCTCCGCCCTTGCTTTCACCTTCCCCTCAAGACCAAGGGCGCAGCCAGAAATTGAAGGAAGGGGGGGGTAAATTTTTTTGGTTTGAACAGATTGGGCCGGGTCGGTTTAAGCTGCAAAATCCAAAAAAAAAATTGGATATGGGGATAAGATAAGAAAATTCAATGAATTTAATGTGAATTTCTGAAAGTAATTATTTAATAGAAATATACTGCATACATCTAAATTTTTTGGGGATTTGACCGATTGAATACGGGTTATCCCAGTGGTTGAATCCTCTGGCATCAACATGATTTGTCAAGAGATGCAGGGTTCGACTCTCGCTGAAGAAAGCGTGTTGGGGCCACATTCCATGAGCCTCATGGGACCGCGTTTGGCTCGATCCATGTGTTGTGGGCGCCGTGCTTGGATCCCTGTGGATTAGTCGGTTATTCCGATAGTCGGATACCACAGGTTATCAAAAACAAATGTTTAAAGAAAAAAAAATCAATTTTTTTAATAGGTCACAGTTTTTAATTTATGAAATAGAATTTTTTTTTAAATTATAATTTCAAAAATAAATATATTTAAAAAATAAAAATATATATTAAAAATTGTTCACAAAATTTGAAACAATACCATTTATTTCTTCAATAATATTAAAAATATAACCTAATTTCAACATAGATGTTACTTGTTGTAGTGGTTGAACCACTCACCATTAATTTGGTGAATGAGCGTTCGAACCCTTCTCTATCAAGTTTTTGGTTTTTATATCAAAAAAAACAAATAAAAGTAGGCAGCCAAAAAGATTCGGACCCCTCGCCGATTGAAATCATGGGGGTTGGTAAACCTAGCTAAGTTGTGCATGCTTTCTGCTTATGTTGGTAAACAAAATGATATATATTATCTTAGGGGATCAAATTAGAATAATAAAAAAATTACATATAAATTTATTTATTTTTAATTTCAGGGAGACCATGGCATCCATGTCCCCTTACCTTCGCCCCTGCTAAAGTCATCTCGAGACTTAATCGATTTGGTCTGTGTTATGATAGTGTATATATATATATAGGGAGGGGATCAGCAGCCCCTCCCCATGCTCCTAAGTCTGCCCCTACATCCTGGCCGTCCATTTATAATGAAATGGACGGCCAGGATTGATCCAGCCCAAATCCATTTCTTACACAGCATCGGGCCATTTGTCTGTGGTCGCGAAACTTCTTTCGACAGAACAACATCCGCTCGACGACGAAGAAGAAGAATTCCCACGACGGCGAAGAACACGACTGTCAACCCGTTCCCAGACGACGTCGCCGGCTCGCGTTTCTTCTCTCAACCATTCCTCGCGAATTCCTCCACGACGGCGACTACAAAATATGCTCCTTTTCGTATTGACGTGTGAACTTACGAATCTGTGTGGTTGCAAGCATACAACGTCGATGTTTGGCTTTGTTTAGGGTGGGAATAAAACAACACGCTTCAGTACACTTTCCTCATTTCTGCTCCATTTGCTCTTTCTTTTGTTTGCTTAATTCGTTTTATGGTTAACCCATTTTGCTTACAGAGCTCGAGACTTCTTTTCGTATTTTGCTTAATTCGTTTTATGCTGCTGCGCCTTGATATAGCCCTCTTTTATGCTAATTGGCAGACTTCTTGTAGATTTTGCTTAGCATAAAAGCCATAAAAACAGAGCTCTAATCGCAAAAATGGCAGACTTCTTGTAGATTCTGTCTAAAATATCAGATAGCTCGGCAGTCAATCATTTCTCTTCTCTGTGTCGTGCAAGAAGTTGAGGTACGATGTTATCTTGGGCTTTTATGCTAATTGAGGATTTTCCGGTTTCGATTTCGACTTGCTGGAGGATTCCAGATTTGCAAAAATTTTCAATTGCTGGCCAATAGCAAAATCAATCACATTTGCTCTATACAACTAGGATTTCGAAGCAGGTTTGTACTGGATTATGTTGTTTCTTATGATATCCTTCATAGTATTCTTATTTAGAGGCGATTCTTTATTAATTGTTACAGGCTTGTTTGGATCCAATGATATTGCTTCTGCCTGTATTGAATTGTGAATTAATAAAAGATCAATTCTATCTGAAATACCTAAAAGTCAAAATTCAACTAGAGACTTCTGGTTTGTGATTAGGAAGCATTAGAAATTGATTTGAGATTCAGTCTCCTCCCCTGCTTTCATTTTCATATTATGTTCTGATGGTTGAAAACACTTTAAAATGCATGTTTCAAGTGAAAATTGAGTTGCTGCTTTTCTGTTTGTTGTTAAGTTTCGGATAATGAGCCATATATTTTTTAAAAGGTCTGACTCTGAGCATTCGATTTGATTGGTAATCTCTACTGGATCAAGAAGTGCTGTCTAACTTACTGTTTTCCTTTTGGAGCAGGCTGCCAAATACTGATTTCCGTTTGGAGCATGGAATTTCCTATTGATTCTGAGCCATTGAGCGGAACGGTCAACTTTCCAAGTCAAGGTTATATAGGGTTCTTTTCTGTTTGATTAATTTCTTTTTTTTTGCGAAAATGGTTATTTTATTCCATCCCTGACTCTTGGTAAGATATTGAGTTTGATTACTTTCTTTTTTTGCAAATATTAGGTGCAACTGCAATTAATTTGGCCGCGGAAGATGAAACTGTTGCTAGTCAAGGTGTAGAATTGAACTCTGCTGAATTGAACCCATTGAAGACTCTAGAAAAACCGTATGAGGGAATGTTGTTTGAGACCTTGAAAGACGCAGGAGACTATTACGAAGAGTACGGTCGACAACAAGGGTTTTGGACACGCATACGATCTTCGTACAAGACAAAGCAACACTCCAATGAGGTCACTAGCAGAGTATATGTGTGCGTACATCAAGGAAAGCATGCACCGAAAGGGCCTTCAAAAAATACTGAGGATGAAGATGTGGCAAATAAGAGAAAAAGAATTGGATCGACTGTCAGAAGTGGGTGTCCCGCAAGTTTTAGGGCCACATTAGACAATTTTAGTTTAAAGTGGAAGGTGACTGCGTTTAATGATGACCACAACCATAAACCGGTTACTCCATGTAAGCGGATGAAGATGAGGTCCAACAGACACATGCCGACAGCGGTAAAAGATTTAACAGAAGCCTTTCACAGAGAAAATTTGCGAGTATCAAAACTCCCTTCTATATTTGGTGGTGCCAATGTAGGCTTCAGTAAACGAGATTGTTATAACCACTTGAGAGATGTGCGACACCGAGAGCTAGAGATGGGTGATGCACAGGCGGTCTTAACTTATTTCAGGAAAATGCAAACACAGAACCCCCATTTTTATTATTCAGTGCAATGTGATGATACTGGTAGAGCAACCAACTTCTTCTGGGTGGATGCGAGATCACGTATGTCATATAACTACTTCGGGGACGTAGTTGCATTCGATACTACATACCGGACAAACAAGTACGACATGCCTTTTGCTCCATTTACCGGGGTAAATCATCATTTCCAGTCCATACAATTCGGCTGCGCACTTCTACAGGACGAGACAGAAGAAAGCTTTTTGTGGTTATTTGAGACATGGTTAGAAGCTATGGGAGGAAAGCCTCCCATTTCCATAATTACTGACCAGGACTTGGCGATGAAGGGAGCCATTGCAAAAATCTTCCCCACCAGCCGTCATCGCTTGTGCCTATGGCATATCAAGAAGAAATTTGTTGAGAAATTAGCTCATGTGTATTACACAAAATCCAACTTCAAAAAGGCGATGAAAGCTTGTATTCATCACACTTACACAGAGTATGATTTTGAAGAACAGTGGAAAACAGTGCTGACAAAGTATAGTTTAGACGGCAATGAATGGCTTCAACAACTTTACGAAATTCGTGCTTCATGGGTTCCGGTATACAACAGAAATATTTTTTTTGCTGGGATGAATACCACTGGGCGTAGCGAGGGGATGAATTCATTCTTTGATGACTTCGTCACATCGACGACCACTCTTAAGGAGTTTGTCCTAAATTACGAGCAGGCACTGAAGAGGATAGTGGAAAGAGAACGCGATGAGGATTTTGAATCTGAACACAAGAGCCGTATTGTTAGTCAGGGTCAGTTTCTATTGAATCATGCAGCCCAAATTTATACCAGAACAATTTTCAAGAAATTCAAGGATGAATTTGATGCAGCATTGATGTGTAAGGTTGAAGAATGTCAGCAGGATATTGCTTACCAGTCATTCAAAGTAGTGAATAAAGCTGGACAATATGATCATCCATTTACAGTCCACCTGAATATGGAAACTCTTACTGGAACATGTGGATGCATGCATTTTGAGTTTACTGGATGGATTTGTAGGCATATTCTGAAGGTATTTGTACGGCAAGATGTGGATGTGATACCGGACCACTTCATTCTCGCAAGATGGAGGAAGCAAGCCAATAAATTTAGGGACATGGACTCTTCACAACCATTGAGAGAGTGTGATGGCGAGCATGCTGAGGCCTTAAGGCTTAACCACATGTGTCAAGAGTCCACTAAATTGGCTTGCTTAGCAGCAGCTTCCAATCAAAGATACATTATTTTCATGGAAAGTTTGCTAGAATGTTCGAAGAAATTTGATACTTTGAGTATGAATGAGGATCATTTTGAGGTTCCTGCCATAAATCCTGGCGATCCAGGAGCCACTACCTCAAGCCCGTCACCTCACATAATGCTGTTAGATCCAAACATTTCACAAACCAAAGGACGGAAGAAAATTGCTCCTGCGTCGGTCTCTGGTAGGCTGCAAAGTGGTATTGAGATAAGCCTCGGAAAGAAGAAAAGACGATGTAAGTGTTGCCACATGTTGGTTAGGCACGACAAGCGAAATTGTCCTCAGAATCCAAATCGTAAAAAAGATGTCAGCGATAATGAAGGTATTATTTGAGATTTTGTAATATTTTGTATTTTCTTTTCAATGTATCATATCTCAAAATTTTATTTTTACAGATGGAATGGATGACCCTGCTGCTTCTATTGATTAGTGATCTATCTATCACTAAAGCGTGAAGGAGTTTGTCCCTGCTGGATGTCCCTGGAGTTGATGAACGCACAATGCTGCTTGCTCCATTTAAAGGTAAACATTTTATAAACTAAAATCTTTGAAACATTTTTCTGATTCCCTTTCACTGTTTATTTTTTGATTTTTTTTTGGGCAGGCTCTTTTGCATGCTTGCATTGCATGTTCATATGAGCCAGTAATTGACTGGATTGCAGCTTCA
>JAOWBN010251728.1:0-11568 GCA_028565015.1 Pinguicula moranensis | reverse complement strand
TCCCGTGTACTAATCCCATATGAATTATGAATTGCTTTTTTATATTGTTATGACCAATATAACACAGACCAAACCATGCGTAAATAGCAGCCCACCATTCATATGCTCTATTGCAAACTGATCACATCTTCGAGCAATCCTTTTAATGTGAACCCCATGTTTGAGGAGATTGTCTATTGAAAGAATCCATTGAAGTAGAAGTCTCCAAGCAAGCGTCTGGATTTTCTTAGATGAGAACTTGCACCAAATCAAGGTAGAGGTTTTTCTTGTAATACCTGCGTAACTAAAGTTACACCATAGAATTTTGTAAGCGGATGAGACTTTATACCTCCCAAAAGAATGACCAATCCGGACCCATTGATCAATATCGTGTGCTGGTGGCAAATAAGGTATCAGGTTGTGTAACATTTCCTTCTACTAGTCTACTTCACTAGCTCATAGAGCCCTTCTGTAGTTTAGATGCCATTGTTGCATCCCATGTCTGGGGGGAACCACTTCTTCCAAAGAAGCATGCTTCTATAAGCTTAGTTTGTAAAGTTGAGCATACCAGATTGCCAAACAGCCACATCCTATCCAGTCATAATTCTAGAATAGAGCTTGATCTCCCCTTTTCATGATTAATTGAAAGTGAATCCTAGAATGTAACCATTGTTCCCTTGAGTATTTCCAAATATCAGAACAATAATTTGATATTGCTCCAGGCATGGTTAAAAGATTCCAATCACAAAGATGATCAGAACTATGCATATATTTAATTCTTATGACTTGGCACCATAAGCTATCAGGATCGGTTCTCATCCTCCACAACCACTTGGCAAGCAAGGCTTTGTTCATTGTCATAATGTCCCTAATTCTTAGCCCTCCCTTCTGCACCAATCTACACAAATCATCCAAGCATATCCAACAGATCTGCCTACTAATGGATTAACTATTCTTCCATAGAAAGTAACTCAGTAGTTTTGAGATAGACTTCATTACCTGCTTAGGGGCTTTAAATAGAGATAAAAAAAAGTATACTAGGAGGCAGGTCAAGACAAACTTGATCAAGGTTACTCTGCCCGCAAAAGCTAGAAGTTTGTTCTCCTATTTCAGAATCTTGGACTTGATTACCTCTATAACGGTGTACCACAATTCAATTTCTATGCGGGTTTTTCCCTAGTGGAAGCCCAAAGTAATTGAAAGGCAATATAGAAAGCTTACAGTGTAGGTGCTTAATTGCAGAGTTCATCACTTAGTTTCTCACATTTAGGACAAATAACCTGCTCTTAGTAAAATCTATAGATAGTCCGGAGGTTAGATCAAAGATTCTTAGGATGCCTCAATACTGCAATATTCTCCATGTTGCCTTTGGATAATAACAACGTGTCGTCTGCATATTCTAGTAGGGAAATGATGATTCCTCCCACCTTTATTCCTTCCAGTTTTCCTAGGTCGGCTGCCTTCTTCAACAGAATGTTGAGACCTTCAACCACTATTAGAAATACGATGGGGGAGAGGGGATCCCCTTGTCTCAACCCACGTTGAAGCTTGAATTCACCTATAGAGCTACCATTATTGAGAACTACAACAAATGATGTGGAGATACACTCCTTCATCCAGTCTATTCATACTTGGCAAAAGTCAATTTAATGTAGCATGAAAAGTAGAAAATTCCAATCCACGGTGCAAAAGCCTTTCAGAAATCTATATTAAGAATAGTTTTTATGGTTTCTTGAACTTTTTTATGAACTGAATGGCTTCATATCAGAATTCCATCTATAATTTGACGGTCATGAATGAAAGCAGTGACTGTTGGAGGTCACTTTGTGTACCACTTGTTTCTAACTGCTGGCTAGAAGCTTTGATAAGATTTTGTAGCCATATCCTACCAGGGAGATGGGAACAAGTGTTGAAGTTCAACAAGGCAAGTTATTTTTTGGACAAGTCGAGTTAGCACCTTTTCCCAACCGCCCTTCCCAACGAAATTCCTTAATAAATTATATGAAGTCATGTTTCATTGCTTTCCAATGTCTTTGTATAAAATAAAAGTTAAATCCATCTGGACCTAGACAGAGGCCTGAATCTAAGTTTCAGAAAAATCAGCTGTTAGGAAAACATTATCCTCCACTGATAGGCTTGTTTCTGCTGGTATGTCTATTGAACGCCAAGTTCAATCCTCTGAGGAATAGTATGATCATACTTGATGTATCAACAGTCAATATATCATTAATATGAAGGCCTCAGATGCCATTGACACACCTGTTCCATCCCACTTTTGCATGAAAGAACTTAGTGCTACAATTTCCTTCTCTGATCCATTTTAAACGTGATTTTTTATGCATAATAGATTTTTTCTATGTTAATGATTATTTATAACAACTTACACTTACCACATATCTGAGTGACCTTTTTGCCTCTGTAGGATCCCGAGTCTCGGCTGCTATATGATATGAATCAAATAGTACATCTTTATTTAGATGATTTCATGACAATTTTGTATGTTTTACACTCATTTACGTACGATCTATTGTTTTTATGGCATGATTTGTGTTTTGGTAGTGTTTTATGTGCAGGTAATGATCATTGGTCGAAATTGATGATATTTTAGTAAGGCATGAGTGAAATTTTCAGTATTGACGAACCAACTTACAAAATATCAGAACTTGAGGTAGGAGTTCCCGATATGAAAGCACAATATATGCATGCAAAACTTGGAAGGAGGACTACAACTTTCATGAAGATCACTTTTCCAGATTCGAACTCTACAGTAGACAAAATTGAGCTTGAACTTCAGTCAGCAAAACCGTCTAGTAACTATTATGTTATGCGTTGTCTACGTTGGTAGGACATAAGTTAAGATACAAAGATCGAATTTGGACGTGCAATATATCCGTAGAAATCTCGGAAGACGTACCACATTTTTGTAGAAGACACCAGCTCGTGATTCAGCCCAGAAAGAGGCCTAAAATGAAAACACACAAAAGTCCGAGCCCAAGAAGGAAAAATTGCGTGACTTACCCTCCAAGAAAGGGAAAAATGTGACAAGGAAGAGTGTGATATGGTGAAGGCATGAAGAAGTCTACAAGGAAGATGGGACTCCTTAGGTAGGAAGGTTGCCAAGAAGAGAAGAATTCTATCCTTGGATTAATTAATATTGTTTTGAATTTGTTTCTTAGTATATAAGTTAACATGTTTCCTAATTCTATTTAGATTCTAGGACTTAGTTTTGGACAACTATAAATATAGGGTAGGGGAGGTTGAATTTCGCAGGCTCTCCTCTCTAATCTTGGTCGAGTTTTTCTTTCTAGGAGATTCATTCTAGGACTTACAAAAGATGACATTCTCTTCCAGAATTCTCATGATGCGATCATCAACGATGCAAGGCTAAAAATTTATTTTATCTTAATGTGAAGTAGAGTGGTTGTATCACACATTGATTTAATTTTATATTCTTTTGGTTCGATTTTATACTATATATTCTACACTAATGTCATGAGTTACAAGTTGTAAGTTGTGTGCATGCCAAATATTGTTTCTTAAGGCTCAAGATTGATTGTCTTTTACCTACGAACTTGGGAGCATACTTAGTGTATAACTCTGGAAGGATTCTTTGAAAAATGAGTTTTTAGAGTGGATTATTGTGTTTATGTGCTTAGAAGTTATAATAAAATCTATAAAGCATCTGTTAGAGTTTTAGTATGATGAAGATGAATTTATATGCTATGTGTCAGTATGCTATAAATTTATAATTTTGATTACATGTCCAGTGTATTATAGTGAAAAATTAACATTTTCCTATTAGCATATAATTCGACTAGGGACCTTTAATTTGATCTTGTGTGTTTTAGTCACCCAAACATGTTAGAAATAATTTTCTCATTAAATTTCAACAAAATCTGCATGCTTTTGCTTTTCGCAGTTTAATTTAATTATGCATTTAATTTTATGAATTTTTATTTCCTATTCGGTCACTATGTATCTCAATTTTCTTTTGGGTATTTTGTGCATGTTGTTTGGTTTAACGAATCTACGTGCTAATAGTCTAATATGCCTCTATGTAGATTTGACCCCTTTATTACTATAATCAATGCCATACTCTTGTGGTTTATAGTGGGTTTAGGGTATTTTTAGCTTAATTCATGATTATTTGCGCATTGATTGTATATCTTAAAATTCGCATTAAGCTTTTGGCGTCGTTTCGTCGAGGCATATGGCACTTAGTATAATTGTGTATTTTATGTTTTTTTTTCCTTTATCCGGTTTCTTTTTCTTTTTCTTTTGTCTAACCAATTTTATTTCAATTTTGCACAATATCCACCCCTAGTTTTTTTCAACTTTGTACGTAGTCAAAGCGCGTTCTCTGAAAGTCAAAAGAAGGCATGTAGCAACCGTGCTTGTAAGTGACTGTTTGGAGTTGATTTTTAAGTGAGACCATTGTGATCCCACCAGCTACCTGGGTGCTTGCTTAATAGGTTCAGACTGCTTAGACTGACGGTTGAGTGTGGCTTGATCTACAGCGTCTGGTACACACTCGATCCAAGGGTCCTCCAAAATTATCATTTGATCTTTACTGGGGCATGAAAGGGCCCAAAGTTTTAGAACTTGAGAAATTTCCGTCGAGCAATAGCCTAGTCATCATAAACAACGAACTCTTTCAAGTTGATCAAGAAGTCATGGTCGCACCAGTTAATAACCAAGAGGATCTAATTCATGAAGGTGGGGGAGGTTAAAACATGGGGAACAACTCTATCAATCTTTACAATCACTCCAATGACTTTGCTTATGTCGTGGACAATTTCAACATTCTACCAAATTACTTTCAATTGGTGAATGGACACAGTTTGTTCTATGATAGGGCGGATGAGGATCCAAATTCACACCTCAACGCCTTCATTGAGCTGACAAACACTCATAGACCACGGAAAATCCCTCATGATCAGATTAAGAAAGACCTATTCACTTTCTCTTTGAAGACAAGACTCGAGAATGGTATGATTCACTGTTTGGTTACAATATGGTGACATCGAGGAGTTGAAGACCAAAAATTTGATGAAGTACAACTCACCAAACAAGATTGAGAAATTGAGAGATGCTATTACTTCATTTCAACAGCGTAGTGATGAGACGTTAGCAGAAGCATGGTTGAGATTCTTCGAATTACTCTTAAAGTGCCTGAGTCATGGTCTTGCCTGAGGCAGAAAGCTCACCAAATTATATCAAGAGCTTACAAATGAAAGTATGACAATGTTCAATGCTAGTGCTGGAGGAAAACTCGATGATAAGACCTATGATGAAGTCAGAGCTTTGTTCCAAAGGTTGGCCGTCAACCAAGGGAATTGGTACAACCCAAGGAGAGCTTCAGAGAAGAAGACAATAACATTTTGTTTTGCTATAAAATAGAAAGAATGAGTACAATGGAGTCACAACTTGCCAGCATCAATACACAGTTGGCGTCTGTAGATAAGGCAGTGACATATTTGTAGTAAAATGCTCAAGCTCCAGTCTTGCCTACTATATGTAGACTATGCCAAGGAGGTCACCATTCTAATCAGTGTGGTCTCATTCAGCATAAGGTCGAGTCTGTCAAATATGTTAGCAACAATCGACAGACTAACAACTAAGGGCAACACTTCAACCAACAAAACAACTGGAGGTCAAAATAAGATGGATGGAACCAACAGGATAATTAGATCCCACAAAGACCGAATGATGAGCCAATTTTTTACCGATTTAATTTGGACTATTTCAGTCTAATATGGCTCAATCTTGATAGGGAGACACACTTTCTATACTCAATTCTCTTTCTTTTGCAGTTACGACGCATTTAATGCATATTGTGAGAAAATGAAGGGAAAAGACCCTGAATCCAGATATTTTTCCCCATAAATCCAGGACATGGCACCAGTCTCTCTTCTGAATGATTCGTTGTGGCCCCAAATTTACACGTCACAACTCTAGTTTGGATTCCATACGTATCTTTTGGTGGGAAAGTGTGAAAACCCAATTTGCATCTTTTTGCGGGAAAGTGCAAAACCCTAAATGCCTTAGAAAGTGCAAAATGGTTGTTTTACCCTCACTTATGTGAGAAAAATATCTCTCAAGCCCTTAATCTATAAATATCTTCTCCAAGTTTCCCAAAGAATCTATCTTTCACCAAGCTTCTCAAGGATGCTATCTTTCACTACACATCTCACGTGAGAGAATGACATGAATCATTCTTTTGGTTACTCTAAAGGAGAACACTCTGGAGCACAAGGGGAGAAGAAGGAGAAGCTAAGAAACGAAGGAGCATCAATTGGGGACTCATCCCCAGTTGATCCGATAGGGAGTTCTTTCATTTTTTTTTCTTGTTTTTCTTGATATTATGAACCTAAATTCATATTGTTTTCATGAATCCCATGCCTTGAGCATGGGCTAGACCCTCTTTTTAGGTCATGATATAGCCATTGGTGGACTTGAGAGTGTATTTTGAATGTTTAGCTTTTGGAGAAGTTACTGACGTTGTCTCCATAACTTGCTTTTGTGTAGCCAACATTTGTAAGTTTACTAAGCATGGTAGGAGGTCTAGAGATACAAACTATGCTAGATATGGTAAAATCAATTGTAATCACCGTAGCATGAGAATGTTTATGGGGTTATTGCTACCGTGTGTGAATTTCCTAAGCTTAAAGCCTTTGGTGTATTCAAGTGTGACATGCGAGAGGTGCATGCATATATATCGTATGAGGGATGTTTCTACTTGAGAGAGATTTATGTCCATTAGAGGAAAATTTGGTAGACGACTAGATAAACGATAAAAATGATAACTTTAGGAAGAAACTCTCCAAGGACACTAAGTGGCAAAGTCAATCACCGTAGATCTCTTAACCAATTGAATAAGCCACTTTATTTGTTATGTTGCAGTATGTTCATGTTCTATATTGTATTTTAGCAACCTATAAACTAATCATTCGTCCAAATTGCATTAAGCTCACTAATTTTGATAATTATCATCTACAATCCTCGTGGTTCGACACTATTCTCATCACTTTATTACTTGTTTGACTTGTACACTTGCAAGTAGTGAATACTATAAGTTTTTGCGCATCATCGAACACCCCACCTCCAGGCTATGAGGCAAAGAAACCTTCATTAGAAGATCGAATGGGCCAAATACTCTCCTTCATGACCAAGAGCTAAAAGGAAAGTTCAAAGAGAAGGCCAATGAGAAATTCGATCAGATTGATGCTTCAATGCGGAATCTGGAGACATAATTAAGCCAACTGGTGCAGTCAGTGCAGATAAGAGCACCTGGATCCCTACCAAATGACACAATCCCAAACCCAAGAGGCCAATAGCAGTGTAAGGCTGTTAAGCTAAGAAGTGAAAATGAGTTGGATTCTACGCAACAAATGGACATCCAAGGTAACTCACAAACCTCACAAGCGGGGGCGAACAAGGCGAATGAGTAGGCTATCACATTTATGTAGGGATCACAATATGGGCAAGAAAATACTGCACCTGACAGCAAAGTTGTGCCACACTATACTTCATATTTCATAACTTCTCATACGAGAAGTGTGGTGCGCGAAGAATCTAGCTCACAGAACCTGCGACTAACAAACCAAATGACATGCCTTTTACATGTGCTCCGCAGAAACCAACCTTTTCTAAATAGCCGGATGTGCACAACTCACGCACTAGGATACCATTGAGTCCGACAAGGGATCCCAAGTGCTCCTTCAACTCCCGATCACATACAACCTCCACCATTTCCTATGAGGTCACGAAAAAAGTGCATCAAGAGAAATGCCTTGAGTTGATGATGCACATTATCAGGAAAGTGAATGCCAATATTTATCTTGTTGATCTTTTCATAAACTTCCTTCGATTTTCAAGTTCTTCAAGGATTCGATAGTGAATAAAGAGAAAATCCAAGGTGAAAAGGTGGTCTCTTAGCGCCAACTATTTTCAATTGATCACCAGAAGTGTACCTATCAAGACGAGAGATCCTGAAAGTTGCTATGTCCCATGTGACATTGGGAATAAGTATTTTGCAAGGGCAATGCTCAATCAAGGGTATGGTATTTCATTAATGGCATTAGCTACAACCCGGTTCATTGATCTAATGGAGCTCATAAATATTGTTCTCCAACTTGCTGATTAGTCAATCGTCAAGCATTCAAGTATCATTGAGGATATTTTAGTGAAGGTGGATAAGTTCACTTTGCCTGTTGAATTTATTATCCACGACATTGATGAGGATAAAAATGTACCTATACTTTTTGAAAGACCATTCTTGGTTGCTAGCTATGTTTGCCTAAAAACAACACTGTTATATTTAAGATAAATGAGAAAAAAGTCATTTTTAATATAAAAAAAGGCGGCCATAAAGTACTCCAATAATTTCATAGCAACCGAGTATGAAAAGGGGGAATGGAAATATTCAAATTAAATATTTGAAGAAATCAATTAAGCAAGATAAGAAAAAACTTTATCCAATAATTGTAATCATGACAATAACATCCAAAAAAAATGACAATAACAACTGTCAACGTGTATCGCCAATTTGGTGCGCAGGGTGGCCAAACTGTCAAGTGGCCCGACTTTGAATTGAACCCGTCCTTTTGCAATTTGGTCCCTTAACTATTACAATAACCAATTTGAACCTTATGGGTTCTAGAAATTCAAATATGGATAACTCATCCATAGAAAAGTTTATTAACCAAAACTAAGCAACAATAGTCTTTAAATATATTTAAATTGAAAACCAATTTTAGTCGAATTTATATCAATGAAATTTACTATTCAGTATATTAATGAATAAAAACTTGAAATTTATTTTTGTATGCGTGGTGCAATGTCATACCCAAAACAAAGACAACTATTAAAGCAATTGAATCAATAGTGATCTTATAAAATAATAGTGATGTGGACAATAATTAAGCATGATGAGGTGTGGGCTACACTCTAGACATGCCAAAAATAAGGTGTTGCAGGCTATAATGAGTGAATAAAATATTATAGCTATGCGATAATGGTGCCCAAAAAATCAAAAGTCGAAATATTGCGCGCACTTATAAGAATCACTAACCTGTAACCACGTGATATTTATTGTCCAATGCAATCAAATCTATAAAACCTAAATGCTTGCATCAGACTCTGGGACCAAGTAAGGATTTCGAGAAAGGAGGAAACAATAGAAAACAGTATTTTTAAAATAGTATATTGATTGTTTGTTTTGTACTTTTTTTTAGATTTTTTTTTTATTTTTTTTTTAGATTATGTCAAAACAGTATTTTAAAACTTCACTTCTACTTCTGCTTCTCCTTTTTTTTCAGTCAATTCAGAAGTAGGTAGGAGACTACTTTTTTTTATATCGGTAGTATCCGGAGGAGAACCCCTAATCCGACTAATCTGCGGGGAACATGTAGCGCTACCTTATCACATTTGTTAGTTAAATCACGGGCCGAAGCCCAGGGTCATGGCCCAGTGACAGCGTCAGTGGGATTCGATCTCGGGACCTTGACAAGCTAGGGTCGACTGGAGGTTTCACCACTGGGACACGATACCGGGTTAGGAGGCTACCTTTTTTTTTCGACTTCTACTTTTAATGGCAATGTCATAAATAAATTGAAATTATCTTACCAAATTTAACTATAAACACGATTTAATCAACTTACAAAATTTGATTGCAAACACTATTTCAATAAGTTTTTTAATTTTTTTAATAGTTTTACCAAATACTCAACAAATACAAAATTAAAAGAAGAGGTAAAATCAAAAAGAAAAGTAACAGTAGAAAATCACTATGGATACAAAACATGCCTTAAAAAATCAACCATAAGATTATAGGGGGGAAGAAGGGTAGGAATAATAATTTTGTCATTGTGGGGCATGGCGGGACACAAGGCAACTTGTCGCCTCGTCCTTCATCTAAAACAATATATAATATTTTTTAAATAATAAAATAATAATTTTTTTTTATCTATTTAATAATAATATACAATATAAAATAATAATAATAATAATAAAAAAGCAAACCATTTAAACACCAAAGGGCATACTCGCCCCACGCGGGAAATGGGTGTTGGGGCGACAAAGCCCGCCTAACCCATTGTCATCCATAAAGAAGAGAGAACCATTTAAACACCAGAGGGCCATCATTTAAACACCAGAGGGCCATCATTTAAAACTGCTTTTTTCTCCACCACCATCCTTTAATTTTTTTATCGAAGTTTACGTGATTAACATCGATCAGCACCACAAACATCAATCACCAATCCACATAAATTATCATTCTTATCAACCAAAACACAAATATACATCGGACGACATCAAATAAATGAAAATAGATATGACGAGCTACCGAAAATGATGATTATACTTTTTTTGTGGCCGTAGGCAGCGACACGTGGGTGACAACTAGAGGCACGGTAGAGTGTGATAATGCGTGGAGGGGCGGCGGTGGTCAGAGATTGCAAATTTGGCGGCGACGAGCAAGGAACGACCATAAAATCCTTTCAAAATTGAGCGAGACTGGCGCAAGTTGTGATTTTCGGCAAAAATCTTTAAAAGATGTCAAGTACAATGGTTCCGTGAAAAAGAACGGTCGTAACTGAGCGAGAAGGGATGCAGAACAGTCGTGGTTGCGCGCGGGTGCAGGGGGGCATAGGTGGGCCTATGGGCATTGTGTTTTTGGCATGGGCATTGTGTTTTTGGCATGGGCAATGCAGTTCTGCGCAATATTTTAGCTTGGATAGCCGAAAATGGTTGGATTTGGCTGTTTTCGATAGGGTGAGGCAGCGACGAATGATGGTGGAGAGAGGGTGGCAGCGGGTCGTCTAGGGTTTATTTGGTAGAGTTCTATAGGATTTCTTTTCTTGGTTTAGTCAGAACTTAGCTCTGCTACTATATTGTAACCAATAGAAAAAATTGTACTTTATTAACCAATATTCAAGAGGTATATATAGTAATACAAATCAAATACTACTTAATCTAAAATCATAAATCCTATAGAACTCTATCAAATAAACCAACAATCCTATTAGATAACAACGAATTAACTAAGGTACTATCAAATAAATAAAATTCCAACACATACTTGATCAAGGACTCTTTGTTACTTCGAGGAGCAACTATAACAATTTTCTGAGGTACTCACTTCAGATTCAAAATTGCTATCATATAGTATAACTTTGACTCTTTTTAAGACATAAGATCAGTTGAGACGTACAACTGAAGAATAGAGGATCTGCCAAATTCTTGATATTGAGATTGGAAATTGGTGTTGAATAAAGCATCTAAGCTTGAAGTAACATCTTTCACAAACAACGGTACTGATGTGATCTAAGATGCACGCCACGGAGTTGGATTTTCCCAAGGCCCTTGTGATGCAAACACCTTTGTCTCACATGAACTTGAGGCGACCAAGCCCATGATTCCTCAAGAAACCGAGGCAACTAATGATCCGTTGAAGCTACCGAATGACCCAATCAATAGGTTACGGTCCAAGCTCTTCAAGGAAGGACTCATGGGATTAATTCAAGACCATTGGGCTCTAAATAATCAAGCTAGGGACTGCCCAACAATCCAAGATGTCCAAGCCCA
>JAOWBN010251717.1:0-11569 GCA_028565015.1 Pinguicula moranensis | reverse complement strand
TGAATATCTCAGATAACTGAATTAATACTATATGACTTTGCTGATGACACAAAACACAATCCATCCAGCAAGTCAATGTAGGTCGATTCCAATATTCATGTACCCCGTACACTCATATTTCATGTGATTAAATAGATACCGCGTATCAATGATATGTGAAACAAGATCATGCATTAATCCACATGTTAGTCGATATAGTCATCTAGTAGTTCCCTTGCTAATGACGTTAAGACTATAGACTAATTTAGAGTCTTGATTAAATTATGGAGTTTCACAATTCGATTCCTCAACCCAAATTATCCATAATATATATACAAACTCAAGGAACAAAATGATTTTCATCATTCAGTATACATGAAACTAGAAAGAGCACCATGCTCTAGGTCACTAGCTAACACCTTGACCCACTACAAGATTACATTAATCTTCCGAATCAATATAGAATGTTATTGATTTGAAATATAATAGTGGGAGCAAAATATATATGTTCTTAAAAGTTCTACTATATTCATTTTCAATATATATATATATATATATATATATATATAAAACAACAAAGTCTTATGTTTTCCTTTACATGTTTTGTATATGTCTTCAACGCAATTGAATCTTCGTTTTATTCTCGGATCCCACATGCTAATTGGTGCTAATTACTTGGATTGACAATAAAATTTTAAAATCATTCTCTGAATCGAAAAACTTGTGCTTGTTCTCGAGACACTAAAAGCCAACCCTCCGAAAGAGGGTGCATCTCGTGTTATTCAAACTTCTTACGAGAAGCAGATTGAGACTTACAAACTTGCCCAATGTCTTATGCTAGCATCCATATCTCTAGAGCTTCAGAGGCAATGTGAGAACTTGGATGCTTATGCTATGATGGGGTACCTCAAAGAATTGTTTGTGGCTCAGTCTGAGATTGAAAAGTTCAATCTAACCAAAGAGTTATTTAGAGCCGAGAGGAAATAAGGCTATTCTATGTCTGACCATGGTGTGACAATGTTAGGTCTCATCAAAAGGGTGAAGGACCTTGGAAAAAACTAAGAAGATGACTTTATGTAAATTTGATTTTACAATCTCTTCCGTCGAGTTATAAAGTAATTCATTGTTAACTTTAAAATGAACAAGATTCAAGTGCCTTTGGGTGAGTTTGTTAATATGCTTAAATTCACTAAGATTGAGTTGCAAAAGGGTAAAGGTATTATCTTGCTTGTGTCTTCTGAAAAAGCCAAAAAGTTGTCTAAACCCAAACTTAAAAAGTAAATGGGCAAGTTCATTCTGCGCGGTGAAAGCAAGTGGTTAAGTAAAAAAGGACAAGAAACTTGAAAAAGGCACTTGCTTCCATTGTGGCAAACCAGGCCACTAGAGAGCAACTGCAAAGTTTATCTTGCATCTTTGAAGAAGTTTAAGAAAGCATCTTCATCAGGTATCTACATGATTGATGTACTTTCTACAATCGCTTCTAATGTTCGGGTATTTGATATCGGATCCCCTATTCACATTTGTAATAATTTGAAGGGGTTAAAGTGAAGTAGATCGGTGGTAAAAGAAGTAGATTTTTGAGTTAGAACTGGAGTAAGAGTTATGTCTCTGACCATGGGAACTTACTATATCAATTTGCCCAATGGGCTTGTACTAGAGCTTTATAATAGTTATTATGTTCCTGTACTTTTGAAGAACCTTGTATCCATTTCTTATTTAGAAGATGAAGAATATTCCATTTTGCAACAAAACAATATTTGCATTGTTCTGAAAAATGGAGTTAGGTATTGTGAGGCCCCAAGCATTAATGGTCATTATGTTTTGAACAAACATGAACCAATACTTAATGTAGATACAAGTATGAATGACGTAAGTCCTTCATACCTCTGACACTGTAAACTTAGTTATGTAGGTAAAGACCCCATTTACAAAATGTGCTGAAATGGTATTTTGGGCTCATTTGATTATGAATCATTTGAGAATTGTGAGTTTTTCCTGCAAGGAAAAATGAATAAAACTCCTTTTAAGGGGAAAGGAGAAAGGTCTACGGAGTTGTTTGGACTAGTACATACTGATGTTTGTGGTCCACTCTCGACTAGTGCTAGAGGTGGTTTCTCATTCACGGATGACCATTTGAGATATGATTTCATGTATTTAATGCAGTACAAGTCCGAATCCTTTGAAACGTTCAAAGAATATAAGAATGTTATTGGCAAACAACTGGAAAAAGTATCAAAATACTTTGATCCGATCCAGGTGGTGAATACTTGAGTATCAAATTTCATGATTTTCTTAAAGATTAGGGAATCATCGCACAAAGAACTCTTCCATACACTCCACAATTAAATGTTGTGTCGGAGAGGAGAAATTGTAACTTATTAGTATGGCACGATCGATGATGAGTCGTGCAAGTCTCGCAAAATCATTTTGGGTCTTTACCGTAGATACTTCATTGCTAGTACTCAACCGTATTCCTTCTAAATCGGTTGATACCACTCCATACAAGATATGGATGTGTAAGAAACCAAACCTCAATTATTTGAGGATTTGGGGATGCCTTGTTTATTTGAAGCGAGCTAAATTAGACAAACTCGAAGCTATGTCCGATAAGTGCTATTTTGTAGGATATCCAAAAGATTGTCTTGGATATTACTTTTATAACCCCGTTGAGAAAAAAGTATTTATCTCAAGACATGACATCTTTCTAGAAAACGAGTTTGTACTAGAAGAGGCAAGTGGGGGTAAAGTTGAACTTGAAGAAATTCAAGATCTACAACCAAGCACCGACCAATCGTTGGAAAATGATCAATTATTTCATAGTGATGAGATAATTAAAGAAGCTCAAACACAAGGACCTCGTAGGTCCAATAGAGAACATCGAGCCCCTGTTCATTATGGATTCAACCTACACGAACAAAACTATGTATTTATCATAGATGATGATGAACCTACCAACTACGAAGAAGTCTTGTCTAGTATAGACAAAGACAAATGGTTAGACGCCATGAACTGTGAAATAGATTTCATGTATGTCAACAAGGTTTGGACCTTGGTTGATCCACCTGAAGGGATTGTCCCTATAGGCTGTAAATTGTTTTTCAAATAGAAAACCGACATGGATGTTAATGTGATTACCTACTTGGCTAGAATGGTAATGAAAGAATATCGTCAAAAAGCAAGGAATTGTGATAGCAGTATCTGTGCTCATGACAACACTGCATGAACTGCTGCTATTCTTCTAACAATTTGCAGTGTTTAAGCTTTAATCATTACAGCTTTGTGTGATCCGTGGATTAAGCTAAAAAGACAACATTACCTACTATTCAAAGCTGCTACAATCAAGATCATCAAGGAAATGCACAAAGGAGATCAAATGCAACCTCAACAGACTGCTCATGCTTCTACTCCAATGGGCTGCAAGGTCTAAATCTTGCCGATTTCATCCTTCTGCTACGCAAGTTCAGGCCTTATATCATCCCAAAACTTCAAGAAGATACTGAGTTTTTATAGCCAGAAGCAATAAAACACAACCAAACATCAACATCACCAAGAAGAGCCAAGGGGCAGAAGCTGATTTTCTGTTATTTTCAAAGAGTTTCCATGACTATTTCAGAGTAATTGAACCTTTTCTACTGAAATCCAAGTACCAACACACCTCTCAGGTACCTACGGAAGCTCTGAAGCATCCATATTAGCAGCCCGAAAGTCCAAAAATGAAGCAAGAAGTGAAGCACTTGGCATGTTCCAAATCTGACATATTTGGAAATTCTACTGAGATCAGGAGTTGTCCATGAGTTAGAGCCCTCCCTTTGCACGATCTGAGGTGTATTTTAAGGGTGAAGAAGTTGAGGCAAAAATACAGAAAAAGCTAGGCACAAAATCGGCACAAAATCAAACCAAGAAAAAATCGAAGATACATAAGGAAGTTTCCTAAAAAATAGGGATTTACTTTCCTCCTTCCCCACGGATCTAAACTTATTATTTGGGGGCAAATCCTAATATATGAGGGGACTACTACAAGTTGTAGAAGGACACGGAGGGGATGGAGGGGAGTTCATCAGAGAATTCGAGCAAAACCAACAATTTGGCTTTGCATTGCTGAGTGCAACCAGTTTTATGTGACCAATGTTTTCCTTTGAGATTAAGTTCAATTCTTACGTTATTAGTAGCTAAATTCTTTACATTCTTCTGTTGATCTATATGTCCTGAGACTACCTAAACGCATTGGTGAGGTGTAGGTCCAAAAACAAGATATTGGTATTGATTTTAAGTTTGTTGACACACTTGTGCGTATTTTTGTTTTTGTTGTTTTAGATTGGCCATCTAAATTAATAGGAACTGAACCAATAGCTAATAGGGACTTAGTGGTGCGGTTAGTTCATCTAAGCCTTAACTGAAAGCAGCTTCTTCAATCAAAGAGGGCGGTTAGTCTGTTTCTTTGAAGAAGTAACAAGAAAATCATATGTGTAGAGGAAGGGGATTCGGTTAGAACTCTTAGAATCACACACTTAATGAAGTTTCATTGATCCTAATGTGGCTCTGATTATAGAGTGAGTGTGTTAACTACCTGGTTAAGGAGTTAGTACTGCAAGAAGAGAAACAGTGGCTTAAAAACCACACATTAAGTATCATTAAAAACAGAGGAAAGCATCTATGATCCAGTTTGTTTGATGGCATGTTCTCATGGATTAAGGATTAGTAGAAGTTTGTTTAATCCCTATAGTTTCTTCTAGACTTTATTTGTGATATTTTCTAGTACTTTTGGTATCTGTTTGCAACTATTTCCCCCCTTTAAATTTGAGTTAAAACAACAACAAAACAAGTGCTACACTCGGAAGCACACACACATCCTTTCTCTGTGGATTCGACCCTGTACTTCCTGCAATCTACTTATTAGCTTGTGTACTTGGATTCAGGAAAACCTTGAGCTAGTTTTCCAGCTACGACACTACGAAAAATAGCCATCAAGTTGGCGCCGTTGCGGGGAAAGGCAATTGTGTTCTGTGCTATCTTGGTTTAGTTTCTATTTTGAGTACATTTACTTACTATTTTCTGTGATTTTTTCTCTTGCGGTTGGTTGTCTTATGCGCAGCTAGTTATCTACTAATAGTTTTCCCTTTGTTAGTGAGCCATAAAGGTTATTTCACAGGAGAAGGAGGCAAGTGTCTGCACAAACATCATAAGTATTGGCAGACAGTTCATCTGAGTTCAATTCTGATCCTGCAGAAGATTTGGATAACTTTGAGCAAGAAATGGCACAACCTGATCAGCAAACATTGAAGCAACTGACTGCTTCTGACTATTCTCAACAAGGAACCACAGTGAAGTATCCAGAACCTCCTACAGGAGCATCCTTTGAGCTGAAGTCTGGAGTGATACATCAACTGCCATCTTTTACTGGTTTGGCTAGAGAAGATCCTATCAGGCACCTGTCTGAATTTGATGCCATCTGCACAAGCATGCAACCTAGAGGAGTGACAGAAGATGTCATCAAGCTAAGAGCCTTCCAATTTTCCTTGAAAGGCAATGCAAAAGAATGGTTTTACTGTCTCCATCCCAACACCATCACCACTTGGATGTAGCTGAAGAAACTATTTTTGGAGAAGTATTTCCCTGCTACCAAGCAGAACATATTGAAAGGAGAGATCAGCAATATTGAGCAGGCTTTTGAAGAGTCCCTTTATGAATACATAAATAGATTTAATTGCTTAGTATCTAGTTGTACTTTTCATGGATTCGGTGTGTATGATCTAACTCTCTACTTTTATAATGGACTTCTGTGACAGATAGGAGACTGGTGAACGCTGAATCAGGAGGCAGCCTGCTGAACAAGACTGCTGAAGAAGATGAGTGCATTCTAGAGAAGTTAGCAGAGAGTTCCAGACACGAAACAAGAGGGTAATTGCCAGAAAGGTCAATGATGTAGATGCTGCAGACAATTTGGTTTTGAAGAAGGTTGAAGCTATGGAAGATGCAGTGAGCAGGCTGATCCAAAGAGATGAGAAGGCTGCTTCTGTAGTCTGTCAGATCTGCTTGCTGATAGATCATCAAACTGATCAAGGCCCCAAACTGCAAGAGAAGTCAGGAAATGAAGTTTTCTCCATGAGAACTCAGGAAAGAAACCAGCGCCAAGGCTATGGAAATTTTTATGGAGGCTACAGGCCTCATCCTAACTTAATCTATGGCAACACAAGCAACGTTCAAAACCCACAGCATGTCAGGGTGCCACCAAGGCAGAATTCTATGGAAGAAATGATGCAAGAACTCATCAGCATGCAGAAGGGTAATCTGCAGGCTCAGATTGATGCAAGGTCCAACATAGCAAACTTGGAGAAGCAGGTAAGTCAACTTGCAGATTCTATGAATAAAATATAGGCTCATGAGTCAGGAAAGCTGCCATCTCAACCTGAGATCAACCCAATTGCTCATGCAAAGGCCATAACTCGTAGAAGTGGACTTGTTCTTCCTGAACCTGCCAAAACAACCACTGCACCATCAGAACAAGAAATGGCTGTAGAGTAGGAAACTGATGAAACTGATGCAGGAGTAGAAGTTTCTGTTAAAACTGGAAAGAATATCAGCTTGGAAAGACAAAGAGCCATTCAACACACAAAGAGGACCAACCCCTTTTCCTGAAGCAATGAAAAATTTAAATAGAAAAGAGAAAGACAATGAGATGTTGGAAACTTTCAGCAAATGTGAGGTAAACATTCCTATCCTAAATTTGATCAAAATTGTACCTCGTTATGCTAAATTTTTGAAGGAGCTATGCACCATCAAGAGAAGGTATAAACTGAAAGGTGAAAAGAAGGTAAGAATGAGTGAGCAAGTCTTTGCTATTTTTCAACAGCAGCTGCCAAAGAAGTGTACTGATCCAGGTATGTTCACTATCCCTTGCACCATAGGAAATGCTAAAATTGCTAGAGCCATGCTAGATTTAGGAGTTTCAACCAATGTTATGCATGGTGCACTTTATGATTCTCTAGGCTTAGGACCACTGCAGGAAATTAAGGTTGTTATTCAACTGGGTGATAGATCCACTGCCTTTCCCAAAGGTCTAGTGGAAGATGTGCTTGTCATGGTGGATTCCTTCATTTTTCCTGTTGATTTTTATATTTTGGACATGAAAGTAGATACAACCTCAGCACCAGTACTTTTAGGCAGGACGTTACTCAAGACAGCAAGCATGAGGATTGATGTTTCCATAGGTTCTTTGACAATGGAGTTTGATGGAGAGAAGGTGGAGTTTAACATCAATGAAGCCATGAGATATCCACCTGAAGACTATGAAGTTTACACTGTTGATCTAGTTGAATTATGTATTGATAGAACTCTGAAACTTAAAGTTGAAGACCATCTAAACACTGTGTTAACAGAACCATTTTTCTTTAAACATTCTTCAAGATTACTGTCAGCTAACTTGCAGGAACAGGTGGCTTATTTGGAGAAACTTCATGCTGCTGTGTTTGGGAGGAAAGCTCTTCCGTTGGAGCTACCCTCAGAAAAGCTCATCCCATTTATTCTTAAGGCTCTAGAGGTAGAGTTAAAATCATTGCCACAACACCTCAGGTATGATTTTTTAGGAGCACATGAGACTCTGCCAGTAATCATCTCCAATAAGTTGATTGAGTTGCAGAAGGAGAAGCTGATCTTTGTCCTGAAAGAAAATAAAGAAGCCATTGGTTGGACCATAGCAGACATCAAAGGCATCAATCCAGCCATCTACCAGCACAGGATTTACCAGGAGGAAGGAGCAACAGTGGTCAAGCAACCACAAAGAAGGCTCAATCCTCCCATGATGGAAGTTGTGAAGAATGAAGTACTGAAACTCTATCAAGCTAGAATGATCTATCCCATTTCTTATAGCCAGTGGGTAGCCCTACTCATGTAGTACCAAAGAAGGGAGGAATCACAGTGGTTGAAAACAAGGAGAGTTTGTGCCAACCAGAAAGCAGACGGGCTGGAGAGTGTGCATAGATTACAAGAGACTGAATCTTGTGACCAAGAAGGATCACTTTCCTTTGCCTTTTATTGATCAGATGCTTGAAAGACTTGCTAACAAGACTTACTATTGCTTTTTGGATGGTTATTCAGGGTATTTTCAGGTGGCCATTCACCCAGAAGACCAAGAAAATGCCACCTTCACTTGCCCTTTTGGTACCTTTGCTTATAGGAGAATGCCTTTTGGATTATGCAATGCTCCAGCTACTTTTTAGCGTTTCATGATAAGTATTTTTTCTGAGTATGTTGAGCATTTTATTGAGGTCTTCATGGATGATTTTATAGTATATGGTAATGATTTGATTCATGTTTGAATCACCTGTCCTTAGTGTAAAAAGATGCATTGAGACTAACCTTGTTTTGAATTCTGAGAAATGCCATTTCCTTGTAGAACAGGGAATAGTTTTAGGCCACGTAGTCACTGCTAAAGGCATTGAGGTGGAGGCTAAGGTGGAAGTGATCAATTCTTTACCATATCCTACTAATCTTAAAGAGTTGAGATCTTTCTTAGGACACGCAAGTTTTACAGGCGTTTAATTAAAGATTTTTAAAAAATAGCAACTCCATTGTGTAGACTGCTGCAGAAAGAAGTGAGTTTTGAGTTCAATGACTCATGCAAAAAGGCATTTAAAGAGCTGAAGAACCACCTTACAGCAACACCAATCATGAGAGCGCCTGACTAGAAGATCCCCCTTGAGATCATGTGTGATGCAAGTGACTTTGGAGTGGGTGTTGTGCCTGGACAGAAATCAGAAAGAGCCAGTCATGTCATATACTATGCAACCATGACTCTGAATGAGACTCATAAAAATTACACAACAACTGTGAAAGAAATGCTAGCCATAGTATTTGCACTTGGAATATTCATATCTTATTTGCTTGGTTCTATAGTTGTTGTTTATTCTGATCATGCAACTATCAGGTACTTGCTGGTAAAGAAAGATTCCAAACCAAGGCTCATCAGGTGGATCTCGTTAATGAGTGAGTTTGACATAGAGATCAGGGAGAAAAAGGGAGAAAACTTGGTTGCTGATCGTCTAAGCAGGATCATTCCTGCTGCCGAGTCTGTAGTCTCACAGCAGCCAACTCTTGGCCTTTTCCCAGATGAGCAGCTCTTCTCCATGACTACAACTCAGCCTTGGTACGCAAAGATTGTGAATTTTTTGGTAACAGGTGAGTGTCCTCCTCATTTCAAAAAGAATCAAAAAGACAGATTATTTTTTTTTATCAAAGTCCTATGCTTGGAATGATCCCTATTTGTGAAAACATTGTGAAGACTCTATAATTCGTAGGTGTTTGAGTGACTCTGAAATCTCTTCAGTACTTAAATTTTGTCATGGTTCAGTATGTGGAAGCCATTTTGGCCCCAACAGAACAGCTAGAAAAACTTTAGACTCAGGTTTCTACTGACCTCACATTTTTAGAGATGCATATGCTTATGTGAAAACTTGTGATATGTGTCCAAGAATGGGCAATATTTCTAGGAGAAGTGAAATGCCACAAACACCTATTCTTTTCTGTGAAATTTTTGATGTTTGGGCCATCGATTTCATTGGACATTTTCCAAGTTCAACTGGAAATTTGTACATTCTCTTAGCTATTGATTATATTTCTAAGTGGGTGGAGGCACTGGCCACGAGAACTAATGAATCCAAAGTTGTGGTTAATTTTTTAAGGAATCAGATCTTTTGCAGGTTTGGCATGCCTAGGCACTTGCTGAGTGATAGAGGTACTCATTTTTGCAACAGAACAGTGGCCTCACTGCTTAAGAAATATTGAATAAGCCACAAGGTTTCAACCTCTTACCATCCTCAAACCAATGGCCAAGCTGAAGTCATCAATAGAGAGATTAAGACCATCCTAGAGAAGACAGTGAACCCAATAAGAAGGACTGGAGCATGGGGCTCCCTGAGGCACTTCGAGCGTATAGAACAGCCTACAAGACACCTATAGGCATGTCACCTTACAGGTTAGTTTTTAGAAAAAAAAATCATCTTCCTCTGCAGTTAGAACATCAAGCCTATTGGGCCGTGAAGCAGCTCAACATGAGCATGGAGAAAGAAGGAGAAAATAGGAAGTTACAGCTGCAAGAACTAGCAGAGCTGAGGCTGGACTCATATGATAATGCAGTCATATACAAATAAAGGAAAAAGGTCATTCATGACCAGTTGATAGCCAGGAAGGATTTTTCTGTGAGAGATCAATTCCTGCTCTACCAGTACAAGCTTAAACTGCTTCCACAAAAGTTGCATTCAAGATGGAGAGGTCCATACACAGTGGCTGAAACTTTTCCTCGTGGAGTAGTCAACATCTTTGAGACAGATCCAACCAATACCTTCAAGGTCAATGGCCATTAGTTGAAGCTGTACATAGGCATTCTACCCGAGGACAAAGCAGTGGTTTTGATGCTTTAGGACTCTATCTATGAAGGCTGAAGATCAACAAGCACAGCTGAGACGTTTAAACCAACGTTGGATAGAAAGCAACCTATTGTTTTAAATTCTAAAACTCATTTACATTCAATCATGTTGTTTGATTTCTTTTGCATTTATTTGTTTGATGAACATTGCTTTTTGCAAGAACTGTTGGACCAACATCAGAGCTCTATCACGTACTAAGCCCCATTAAAAATCTCATTTGTTCTCTGCTAGCCAGACCACATTTAATGTAAGCCTTCATCTTTTCTTTCTGTCTAGTTAAGTAGTTGAAACTACCTGAGTCATGGGATGATTTTCTATCACTACACCCACTGTTACCTCACACCATTAGCTGTTTGTGTACCACATTTTCACATCCTAGAATACAACATCTGTCATATAAAACACCAACTAAACTGCCTTCAACACGAGCTATAACTCAAATTATCATCATAGTCAATCAACTCCACATAAGGCCAAACATCTCATCCTATTGTCAGACATTAGAAAAATTCAAAGCACTGTATTGACACATGTCTCTACTCACTTGTGATGCCACCCCCAACTTATTTCCAGAAGATCTCTCAATATGCACACTATTTTAGCAGTCTGCCTGAACTGAGAGACTCGTTTATAAATAAGTGTGGGGGAGGGGGTTGATCTGTGATAGGTAGAAAAATTCATTCAATGGTATAGAAGATCATCTGGCACCATCTAAAAAAAAGAGAAAAGCATCTTGCCTCAGCTTGGTTCTAAATCATGGTAAAAATTTAGAGGCTGAAAAAAAAATCCAAAGAGGAAAGGAAGCGTGAAGCTTGAAAAAAATTTCAGGAAAACCTTTTAAGGCTCCAAAGCAAAAGTGAGGATAGGTTGTTCTAATCTTATCCTTAAGGTATAAGGGAGAGAAAGGAGATTTTCTTGGGGCTAAGCTGCTCTGGTTCATTTTAGATGGAGAGCAATATAGGAGATAGGTAGAAATCCTTACCTTAGGATGAAAGTCTGAGGTCATTACTTTGTTTACTGGAGAATGGTAAGGTACGGTATGGTTTTTGGCATTTTTCCAAAACCTATCTTAATGAGGGAGCAACAGTTGATCAGTGTGGGGGATTTAGGACCCTATAGCCCCTACACTGAAAGGGAGTGCCACTAAACATTTTTTGTGCAAGGGCTGC